>JAOVVH010000020.1:6939645-6949824 GCA_028566435.1 Scorpiodoras heckelii
ATTCAGAGAAGACAAGAAACAGTAGTGAATTTAAATGTGCTTTAATTACCATTTATAATAAATAATTTATATCATATGTTACATATGTGTGCCTTATCATAAATGCTTGTTTGTGCTTTAATATACTGTATGTAAAGCATGTACTTACAGTATCAAATGTCCAGTTTTATGTGTTTATTTATTAGGGGTATGTAAGGGTCAGTGATTACTGGCTATATTGCTGTTTTAATGGAACTTGGACCTTAATGGCCCAAATGCAATCAACCATATCTAAAACTTATGATGCATTTTCATTTAGGAGACCCTAAAAAGAGACCTTAAAAGGGGTTTTTGTTCCATATTGTGGCTGAGTTATGGGCTAATCATGATTGTGTTTTGAGGATGTTCTGTTAGCTGAATTCAGATGAGTTCATCATCATCTTCCCACTGGAATATGTGGGCTAGAAGAAGTGGGCTAGAAGAAGTGGGCTAGGTGAAACTGGACCATCACTCATTGGTTATACAACTGGTTATAGGACATTAAACAGCAACAAAAATAACGCCACCAACAAAATTAGCAACAGTAACAACAACAACAACAACAACAACAACAACAACAACAACAACCCAAATAATAACAACTGTATCACCAACAATGAGAATAACATCAGTAACAACAATAATCCCAACAAAACCCCCAAAATAGTAGCAACAACATAAGCAGCAAAAATATTCTTAGTAATAACAACCTTAGTAATAGTTATGCGCATAGTTAAATAACTCAAGCTACTCAGAGCTCTTGACGGTTGTTCCCTGATCCACTTGCCCAGCTATTTGTCCTTGTCTGACTGTAAATTCTATTGTTCATAATTGGCTAAGTGTTTCCATCGAAAGCTAGCTGTAGTAAAGAGTAAACGCATACTGTTTCATATGACAGAAAGAAGCGATTGAACTGGCACTGAGCCCAGAGAGACAGATTCATCTCTTGGATCTACAGTCTGTGATGCAAATATCAATGTCTCCATGCTGATCTTGTGCATTGAGCTCTCAGTACAAATGCATAATTCAACATTTGAGGGTGCAGATTATTCCACAGCTAAGTGTTCCATGACTTACATTGACTTATTGACTTACTGTAGCGAGAGTAAGCTTTTCGCAAGCCTTGCCATGAAGTTAAATATGGTGCAATGATAATCAGGGTGCTTATTTGCAGTTTCTGTCTCTGCTTTGAAGTTGTGCCATCTGTATGCTCTGCCAGGCCTAGGTCCTCTGATGGTATTTTCTGAGTCCAGGGGCTTCATTTATCAAGTATGTGTACAAAAGAAGCTGCTTGCACACTATGTATTTATACTTTAAAAAAATCTAATTAATCAGAATATCATGTCCTGGAAAAAAATGCTCATGCATATCCTCTTAGAGCCCAGATTATGTTTTTAAGATAATGAGGCTGAGGAATGTACATGGTAAAATGTTTCTCCAACCTACACAGAATGTCTGAAAGATCAGTTATAATAAGTGTTACCAATTTAGATGCACATACGGCCAAATTCAGAGTTGGCAACTTAAGTTCAAATGTTGTGTCAATAATCGTGCTTTAGTTTAAGAGGTCGATACTTAAGTCGATATTCTGGGCTCCTTCAGTGTAGCTTTGTCAAGGATGTGAGGTAACTGCATTGTGTCACTGCATTGTTGAACTGCGTGTGTTACTGCATTGTTGAACTGTGTGCATGACTGCATTCAAAATGCAATTCTAAGAGAAACATTTTCTAAGAAAGTGTTTTCAAAAGATGTTTTTGTCACGTCCATCTTGGACTCAGACTTCCAAAAGAGAAATCATAAAAATCTTAAATGCATTAGTACGAGGCAGAAATATACTGTACTGTACTATAAATGTAATCTCGTCCTTCTTTGAAACTGTGACCTCTCCATAGAGACACTTTGCACATTTGCTTTGTTTCCTCTTCTTTTTTCTACTGCACCGAGAATCCCCAATGAATATTTAACAACAGCTTACATATTTATGCTCCACAGTGCATAAAGTGTGCTGCAAATATTTGATTTGTATGTACTGTATAATGTGTGTTTAAACCAGCATCTGGAAAATAAGCCAGGGAATTTCAGGAGTTAGAATCCTACACTGGTCTAATTATGGTTTCTGGAGGATGTGCAATGATGACCATGACCTGTCGCTGACACGGCACACTCAATCAGCACTGCACATACCGTGAGCAATAAAACTTGCAGCAGTCCATTAAATCACAGCTTTTCATATGACCAGATGGTTTAGCACTTACTGTGTAATCCACATTGCTCTCTGATATAGTTTTTGCTTTAGACTGCTTTTGTTGCTTGTCTGTTATGGCTTATTTATGTATTCTTCATACCATGTGTTTTAGTTCAAATCTGAACAGCCACATTAGAAAATCTGAATGAAAAGACAGAAATAAAATATTTTTAAAACAATAAATGTGCCGCAACAAACTTTTTCCTAATGAATGATTCCTATGTTAATGTATGCAAGTCTGACTATGTTCACTCGTACATCTCACTACATTTTAATTATTATGTTTCTTGTTTCTCCATAATCATATTTTCATAATAGTGTTAAATAATTTTTTAGTGAAAGACAGTTACAAGAAGCTAATCTAAATTCCTAACAAGCAGACCAGTCAAGCACACGCACTTGTGCAGAATGGGGCCTGGCATTGTTCTGGGAAAAGACATCATCTTAATGGCAGCATATGCTTCTCCAAAACACAAATATAAGCCTCTGTATCAATGGTACCTTCACATATATGCAGATGACCCATGCTGTGGGCACTGATGCACCCCCATGCCATCACAGATGCTGTTTTTTTTTTTGTGGTTTTTTTGCACTTTTCATTGGTAACAGTCTGGATGGTCTTTTTCATCTTTCATCAAAAACAAGCTGAAACGTGGACTCGTATGACCACAGAACATGTTTCCACTGTCTTTTGGTCCATCTCAAATGACTTTGGGTCCAGAGAACTCGCTATCATTTCTGCACAAAATTAATATATGGCTTCCTCCTTGCATAATACAGTTTCAGGTTGCATTTCTTGATGTAGTGTTGGACTGTGTTAAGTGAGAATGATTTTCCAAAGTACTACTGAGCCCATATGGCTATGTCTGTCACGGGAGCATGACGGTTTCTCAAACAATACCACCTGAAGGCTCGATGGTCACACACATTCAGCAGCGGTTTCCACCCTTGGCCTTTATGCAAAAAGATTTCCCCTGACTCCCTGAAACATTACATGATATTATCATTGCTTGCAAAGACTAAGTCTTTGGTGGATGCTCCTTTTATACCCAGTCTTGACAAAGTACACTGTATACTGTATATGTATATACTATACATCATCAATATTAACGTGCTAGCTAACATCACACATTCATTGATTCCTTGGTGAAATAGGCACTAATTTACCATTAACAACTAAAACCAGTGTTTGACCTGTAATTTGTTTTCTACTTTAGCTTGAGCGAATAATTTAAAACTGTATTTCTAATTTTACCCAAGTGTTTGCTTTTGTATATATTTGCATTTTTACTTGATCAAAGAATTTCTACTTTTACCACCACTGGATATACTGAGTAACAGTAGTGAAGGCAATAATTTTCTTCAGATGTTTTTTTTTTAACTTCATCATTTAGATAGAAACACACTTATTGGCATAATCTCACCATGTGCTGAATATAGTAAACCTGCAAAGGCAGAGATTTTATCCTGTGTTATTACAAAGGAGGTCATTTCTGGGGTTGAAGGTCAGACTCAGGGGAAATGAAAAGGCTGCACTCTGTGTCTGTCAATGACGCAAGATCCAAAACAAGATAATGTGTGAGACACCAGGGAGGTTGTCAGGCATTTATTTTTTACTTTTTTTTTTTTTTTTACAGCTTACAGACCTCATAGCTCTGCAGGTCCACAGTGGGCAATAAAAGTGGGGCTTGATTTGTACATTGTCAAACAGGAAACACTCAGACTCAGCCACTTTGGGAAACTCAGAACCTAGAATGTACAATACACAATACCGGCTGTGGTTTAACATAACATTTGTACTTGCTTCAATGTTACAAATCAGTAAGCATGAATGCACTCATGATTACAAAGCAGTCACATATGGTGATATTTCCATGGGAGCATTTTTTTTTCTACTGAGGTGGGAACAGCTTGAACAAGAACAAATGGTACAATTAAGAAAAATCCACAGCCAGCTTTGTGGGTTGTGATTATAGTGGTATTATTGTACCACAGTGAGCAGTTAAAATCTATTTCCAAATTGGACAGGCATGCTGAAATTCCACTATATGCATTTGTATACTCTCAGAATGGCTTTTATGTTGGTAGTCTTGATGTTTGGATTGCTGTTTTCACTGCTTATTTTTTGGTCAGTTGCTTGGAAAATGTGATTGCAGTCCAGCAGTTCAGTCAGTAGGTACATCAGCATAGTGAAGTGCTATGTTTTAGTAGTTTTAGTGCTAGCATTATTCACTAGGTGGCACTATTTCACAAATGAATTACAATGAGGTAGGGTAATGCAGCTCCTAGAGGCCAACTTGCCATTACAATTTCAGAATTGCCTTAAAAGTGCTTTCAGTTTCGTCAATTTAGTGGCCGCTAGCACGAAATGCAATGCAGTCCTAGGGACACAAGCCTTATATTCCGTATCAGACATGTGGGGCTACAACCATGACTTACAATCATGTGGATTGGTGAAGTCTAAGTATATGATACCATCAACCAAATACTGTTAGGAATAAAAACTGTGAAAACTGTAAAAATGTACTATCTGCAGTTCTAATTAAATATGAAAGAATAAAGAAAGCACAACATCACCAATCCATACATTAAAACAAATAAGACCAGTCATTCAGTTATGACTATAAGTGTAGGAGTCGGGTCTGTTCCCTGCAGCATCTTCTTTAATTGCTGTGCAAAATTTTAGTACACCTAGCACTTAATGAACGTTCTAGGACAAGGCAGTGGTAACTTAGTGGTTATAAGATTGAAATACTGAACAGAAAGTCATGAGTTCAAATCACAGCACCACCAAGCTGCCACTGTTGGGCTCTTGAGCAAGGCCCTTAACCCTCAACTGCTCAGTTGTATAAATGAGATAAATGTAAATTCCTGTGGATAAGGGTGTCTGCCAAATGCCATCAGTGTAAATCTAGTACATCTCAAGCTGCAATATTGCCTAGTATCTAGAACCATTAGAAAGTCTATTTTTGCCTTTCATTTGTCGTTTCAGTTCTGTGAGTTTTGCCTTTCTGCTGTGTAATGTACACACTCAATCTTACTGGAAGATTGATAAATGAGGGTCAATGTGATCATGTAAAAAATAACCACATGCGCAACAATTTAATTAGCATGTGAAAATGTAATTATTGTGTGAGAAATCACAGGAATCGAGAGCTTAAAACCACATGCACTATATGTGAAAAGCCCATGATACTGTATATGTCGAAAAATAACATCAGGTATGATTATTCAAGAATGAAGTTCATACATGAAATTTTCGGTAAAGCAAGTGTAGCTCAAATATTCCACAGCTACGGTGTTTTGTATCCATCACTAAAAGCAGACAGCACGACACGAGCCATCTATAGCCGGAAAAAGTGAGTGAAGGAATCATTTCACTCAGGTTAACCATGATTGATGACAGCTAAAGTCCCTTAACCACATACTCGATTTCTCTGTCTTTCTCATTCTCAGTTTTCCTCCTATCTCTTCTTTCACTATATCATTTTTTTGGGGAAGGCACAGAGTCAGACTTGTAGCAATTTCTCATTACACAGCACACCAGAGTTCATTGTTCATAAGGGCACGAGTGAAACGATTCCTGGTATGTGTTGATAAGTATTAACACGGCACAGTTCTGGTCTGTATTCTAATGAGGTGTTCCTGCAGTTTAATCAATAAGCTGGTGCGTTTAATCAGCAGCCTTTTTGACGGATTTGCAGCATCACACCCATTTATCAAGTCAATTGGACATTCATCATGCACTCAGCAACACCACAGCCTCTCCTCAGCAAAATCAGTCCACATATAAAGATTCGGTGAAGGCATGTGTATAGGCGGGACATGATGTATTATCTGCATGAGAAGAAAAAAAAAATCAATGCAGTTGATAAACATGGCATGTGCAATGTGGTTCTGTGAAATATCAGGCTCACTAATTTATTTATTTATTTTTCTAAAAGTTTCAATCAAAGTGCCTCCAAACTAAGCTACGTTACATTTCTCATTCAATTTGAAAGAATCACACAAAGTAACCCACTGTGACAAAGTGAGTTTAGCTTTCATTTGTAAGAATATCTGCAGTATCATGTTTGCTTTAATCATAAATGTCCTAAGGCAGAACTGCTTTTATTGTTCACCACTTTCATCATTCATTACGACAATTGCAACAGTTAAATTGAAACAAATTGCTTTGCAATTCACACATGAATTCTGGAAACAACTAAAGCATCTCTAAAGTGAATCTGAAATCAAGCTGGCAGCAAGCATCAAGATTTTTATAAATAGTTTATGGAACTGACAAAGACCAAAAATAGACCAATTTACAGTCGACCTGTGTTGGTCTGTTGCAAATGTAGATCTGATAATGATCTTGATTTTTGAATTTGAATCACAGTCTCTAAACAGCCACTAATATGAACCAAGTACTTGCCATATCTAGAACACACAACGTTATATGTACCTACGAATAAACAACACAATAAACACTTAACTGCATATCCCAAGGTTCTGACAAAATATCACAGTTTTGATCTGTTTATAATTATGTTCATTGTTGTGGAACATCAAAACAAGTTACATCCTGTTATCACATACTCGATCCCAGTTACTGGGATCTTGCATGATAACAGCGCTGAACAGTTGTTGCCTCACCAGTCGATCTTTTTTCTCATACAGCTTGTCATGTTACTGAGAAACCACTAAGCCCTCTGTCCTTATATGTTTTCCTGTTTCTGAAAACTTACAGCTTTATCTCTGCCTGTTACTAAATGCTGACAATGAAGACACCTTCCTAAAATGTAAACAGCTCCTCATAGAAATCTTCACCTTTTCAACAATTACACACTTTTGTGCAGTTTGTTTATATGTGGACTGTTTGCCATATGAGTCCTTGTGCAAGTTGCTAGTATAGAAATGATAATGTATTTCTATATATGTAATGAAACAGTATACACACAGATCAACCATAACATTAACACCACTGACACGTAACCTCACAACGTACAGTTGCCAATGTTTTGGTGCCAGATACCACAGCACATCTTCAGAGCTCTTGTGGAGCAAAAAACTGTAACTTTTGTTCTGAAAGCGCGACACAGAGGCTTAATTAGCGTGTTTTGACAACAAATAAGACAACCTTTGCATTTCATGGCAAGTTGTGTGTTAGGTGATGCTGGGTCTTTTGTTTGTTGAGATGCCTGTTCAAAAATATCCTCCAGTCAGCAGCTTCACTGACCTCAGCTTTCACCTCGTCGGAGCGTCTGGTTTGTGAAATTACCTTTCACCAACTTTTAACCTGAGGCCAGTAATAAGAGGACAATTAAATAGCAACGACGAATAATTATATGTAGTGTATGGCGTCTTGTTATGGTAACATACTAGGAGCGCTAGCTAACATTAATATAAACTGTGGTCAAGTTGTCAGAACGCATCAAACGTCAGGTAACATTAGTCTCTGACCGCGTCCCAAACTGCACACTGCCGCCCTAAATAGTATGTAAACAATAGTACACCACCGTTACAAAGTGCTTGCAGTAGTGTAGTGTGTAAAGTTCCAAAGTGTGCTGTTTGGGACACAGCCTCACTGTCTAACAGTAAGTAAAATCGATTCATAATTGTAATGGATTAAAGGAGAAAGGAAATCAATAAATGGAGATACACTATATATATACAAAACAGCTGTTGCTGTTTATTGTAATTTGACAAATGTTGTTCTATGTCACTATATATACAGTATTTTACTACCTTAGATACAGCTACAATCAACTTATATCAACTTATATTTTAGGGGATGGGGTGGGCTTTGATTCATAGTTGCTAATGTGCCCCCCAATGCCAAACTCATTCTTATGTCCTCGATGTCAGGAATTTGAACACATACAGTATATATTATAGCAATATTTAAAAGCACATTTTAGACAAATGTAAGTAATTTCTCTGATTTTTAATTTCACTGAAAAAACTGAATCATTATGTACAGTATAGCATAGTTTATACAATTATTTTCCATGTTCTCTAGACAGGTATCAAAAACCAAGAGTTTACTATAAAGAATAGTTATATTAGTTGTGTGCATAGCTCTGAAAATATCCTTCCTCAAACATATTTTGCCTTGGAGAAGGCAATTACGACTGGTTGGCACAACTGTAGCTAAACCCAAAGGACCAGCTGGTCACCAGCAAAGGACTGATACCAAAAAAAACCAAACAAAAACCCTCCAGTTAAAATCTGCCTACACTAAAATTATCACTGCCATGAAAAACATACAAAAATAGACATTGTGAAATGGTAATACAGTAAGGTGCAAAATGGAGATTACAATAACACCTCTAGTGTGTTTCCAATATCCAGAAGGCATATGTAAATACAGTCTCCTACAAACACACACACACGTGCCTGTGCTTGGCTGGTTCCAGATGTGCCCACAGTCTGGCCCTGTTCAAAATGCCAGACTGGATTAATTCACCTGGCACAGGCTTCATCATTCCTCATCTGAGAAAATGTGCAACCCGTGATCCACAGTGGTGTATACCTGACAGCAACCTGCACAGGAAGTGTATGAGAAAGAGCAAGAAATTTCCAGCATTTATATAGAACTGCATGAGCCAGTTGTGTTTTCTTCTCAAGCGGGTATGGATGGGGATTTGGGATAATATTAAGCCATCCCAATAATAATCCATGGAGGGGGCATGGAGAGGGCATATAGTTTGATAGACAAACAGAAGTCAAGTATATTAGAAATTGGCCCAAGCTTCTGAGTTACTGCAAGAACCCTGCAAAACAAACCCACACACTAGCTGTGTTTTTCATTAGCCATGGACACCATTAAAACATCCTGCTGCCTGTCAATAGTCTTCGCAACCTGGCCATCTGAGTTCATCAGTTGTGCTGACAATCCAACCGAGACCATTAGTGGCTTTGGATTTAGCCAGTGGTCATTGATTCCCTCTCACCCTGCCCAACCAAGCCTCCCCCTTTGTGTATATTTACAGATGAGTCTAGCATTTTAGACCTGGCAGCAGCTCCTAAATGCTATACAACATGCCTCGTTATCATTTGGCTAATTACTAAATACCTTGGATAGAAGAGATCAACACAGAATCCGATTTTGTTGGAGCGTTCATGAAGCAGAATTTAAGTTAGATTCACAAATGTTCCATTAGTCAGAATATACATTGTAATCCACACTACTGGCTTGAACGAATTCAGAATTCAGGACATTTATGCATCCCTAAGACCAGGATTTCTGAACACTAAACACAATTCCTGCTCTAAAGCTTGCAATCTTTAACTCCCACAGAAAAGCTTTTATTTGGGCCTGCCTGCCTGCCTGCCTGCCTGACAACAACAATCTCAACCAGAAAAACACAAGTTCCAGACGTCTTTCAAATTCTCGGATGCCGTAAGGAGTCAGCAGGACATCTGCAAGTGTTGTGTGAAGACAAAACCACCTTCACAAGCTTTCAAGCTCACCTAGGACTGAATGTTAAACATTTCATTCATTTTTGTCCCTACTGTAAGAAGATTGCCCACTGCAAAGAGCTGACAGCATAAACTCTGGCACCACAGGAGTTATTGGAAGTACACAATCAAATGGCAAAACATGCAAAAGAGGAAGAAATGCTTTTGTTCTTCCATATTTACTAAAAGAAAAGAGAGAAAGAAACAAGACACAGGTGATACCTGACCATTAAATAAATGGTGCATTAAGGATGGTGAGTTTGGCATGCTAGTGAAACCTATGAAAGATACTATGAAAGAATTAGCTTGGGTATGCCTCATTTGCAGAGATGTACAGTAACGAAGTAGAACAAATTCACTACTGTACTTAATTACTAAAATGCTGTATCTGTACTCTATTTTTTTCTCCTACTTCCACTTTTACTTCACTACATATTTTGGATGAGTTTAATACTTTTACTCTGTTACATTTT
>JAOVVH010000020.1:7071055-7084804 GCA_028566435.1 Scorpiodoras heckelii
CCCCTAGTGTGTGAGTGTGTGTATGAATGTGTGTGTATGTGTGCCCTACGATGGATTGGCGCCCTGTCTAGGGTTGAACCTGCCTTGCGCCCTATGCCGCCGGCTAGGCACCGGCTCTCCCGTGACCCTGGCAACAGGAATAAGTGGTTAAGATAATGAGTGAGTGAGTGATTGGCAGCCAGTGAAGTTGTTTTAGGAGAACCTAGTTCTCCTATTTTAGTAAACCTAGTTTAGTTGTTTGTGAGAACACTTGCAACTGAGTTTTGAATATATTAGCAAGTTAACAGGAAGACCAAAAAGAAGAGAATTACAGTAAGCAAGACGAGAAAAGATAAAAGCATGTACCTACATTTTAGCATCTGAATTAGAAAGAAATGGACGTAGACGAGCTATATTACAAAGATGAAAAAACACAGTCTTGGTGATTGATTTAACATGGGACTCAAAAGTAAGGTAGGAGTCAAGCTGGACTCCTAGATTTTGACAGCTTGAATTGGATGGATGGGAATGCCATCAATATCAAGCGTTAAGTCCATGGTATTTGAAACCTGAGCTTTAGAGCCCACCAGTAAAACTTCCATCTTGCCTGTATTTAACTTTAGACAGTCTTTATGCAACCTGAAGGTCAGTAATTTGTGAACTTAATGACTGCATAGAGATTGTGATGGAAGTAGTGCTGATGTAAATTTGAATATCAGCATCATAGCAGTGAAAAATCACGCCTTGATTACGTATAATCTTGCCAAGAGTCTAGAGATGTATAATGTGAAGAGAGGGGGACCTAGAACAGAACCTTGTGGTGCACCATGAGTGACATTCATTGTGGGTGAATTGTAAATTTCAATAGAAACAAACTGCTGTCTGTTCTCAAGGTAGGATCTCAAGCAGGATAAAGCTAAGCCTTTTATGCCAAACGATGAGAGCTTAGTGAGGAGTATATCGTGATTGACAGCATCAAATTCAGCAGTGAGATCTAAAAGGACAGGTATACTAAGCCAGCATCAGTTGAGGGCAAGAAATCATTATTGTTCTTTGTCCATCAATAACTGCAATATAATCTGATATTTATTATACAGGGTGAGCCAGAGAGATCTGACAATTTTCATATGCTTATTTCTCAGAAGCTAGTTTGATTAGAGTAGTGACTGGTGGGGAAACAGTAGTTGATGCCGTTTTAGTCAACATGGAGCAGTATTCAGCACAACATTGCGTGTTCATTGTTGAAACATTTTTTTAATATAGATTGCTCCTCAACTGATATTTCACGTTAACTTCGATATTCCTTTAGTTAGTGTAATGGTTGTATTTTCAAATATAAGTTATGATTAATTATTGTGTTACTTCGTTTCAAAATCAGCTCACTGGCTCTGGCTCACCCTGTACATTGTTATATATTATACAACTGTGAGAAGTGTATTATGTTAAGTGCTGTAGGGGTAATGCAAATTTTTTAAATAATTAATAATCTACACTCATTAATAACAAGTTTATAAATTATGTTACTTTATGTTGCTTGATGCTTGTACACATACAGTATATGTTGATATATGTTGAGGTCAAGTAAACAGGGCAAATAAAAACAAATCCAACAGGACAGGTCTCAGCTGATTTTCCGTGCGTTCTATAATATAAAATTATAATGCATTGTGCTAACAATTCATAATGCATAGTAGACGTTGCTAGATTCATAAGAAATGAATTATGCTTTTTGAATGGCTGTGACTCTGTATTTTAAGGTTAATTAAAGTCTTGCTGTTTGTTTAATAAAGCTGAAAGTAGACATTTGGAAAAGATTACTTTTTCCACTTTTTTTTTCATTTTATTCATAAAGACTATATTGCTAAATAACTGAGGATATTGCTAGGTATAATGAATAGTAATTACATTATTCATTGTAATTCTTGACAGTCTGCTTGACACTTCATAAAACCTAAAGGTCAAACATGGACTATTAAGATGAATAAGATGTGAATTGGGTTTATTATTGATGCTCAAGAGTTTGTATAAAGTGTATTTCACATTATTGCAACTATAATTGCAATTTTGAACCGCATAGTCAATTAACAGATCTCTGAAAAAGTAAAAAAAAAAAAACTTTAAAAAAGTTACTTATTTGTATTCCTTAAAATAGAGCTTTCATAAAGAAGTGTTACCTGCAGTACTCTTCTAGTTCCACTGTTTTCCTGTGGTTGCTATGGTGATGTGAACACCTGCTTGAATGTGGGCTGGGTGGGAGAAAGAACTACTGGCCAGTCACAGAATAGCAAGCAAGAGCTGTTGCTATACAGATGGGAAGAACAGCACCACCTCATCTTGCATGTTTTTCCTGACTGTTATGTT
Source organism: Scorpiodoras heckelii (assembly GCA_028566435.1). Classification (NCBI taxonomy): domain Eukaryota; kingdom Metazoa; phylum Chordata; class Actinopteri; order Siluriformes; family Doradidae; genus Scorpiodoras; species Scorpiodoras heckelii. The sequence continues at coordinate 7,073,396 of JAOVVH010000020.1, forward strand.
ACTAACATGTAGTGATGTATTGGGTGTGGGCTGGACTGGATTAATTGGCAGCACTGGTGCTGTAGAGTTGGGTGGTATAGCGGAGCTCCACTCGCCCATCAGCACCAATAAGCACAGGCTCAGTGGAATGATGGACTCATCCACCAGCTGTACGGGCAAATTAACTAGCCGCTTTTCCTGACGGTGTCTTGTACTGACTGCAGGTAGAGTGAGTAAGCCAGAAGGGCACGCTGGGTGATTACTGTCAGACGCTGTTACTACTGCTGCTTTGCCGAACCAAATTTCTTTTTGGGCAGTTGCCATGGAAATCGAGCCTTAGGAAAAGATAATAGATGGAATGTGTGTGTAAAGGGGAAACGATACATAGAGGTGATGGAAGAAGAAGATGAATATTTTTCCTCTTACTGCATTGCATATGTTCATATCAATAAAGCTACTTAAAAGAAAAAAAAAGTACTAATCTTTTAATCTTAAGTACCTTTCCTTTTAACTGGAGTGGTACTGTTGTCTTTTGTACATTACATAGTATCTTTCACTTGGACATCTTTCACTTGGACATCTGGTTATATTGTACCTGTAAAGAAAGATTTAAGGTATATAATTGGAATATTATCTTTTAGAGTAATTTAAAGGTACACTTTATGCAGTTTTCTTGGTAAAAGTTAGAAAATGGCTTTGCTTAAGGATACTACCCCAGCAACAAGGAATGGTACAGTTTAGTACCCCTTTTCTGAAAGTGTACCTTGTGAATTATGGGTATTCTTTATCTCCATGTAGGGCTGCAGTCAAAACCTCCAAGGTCATGTTCAAGACCAGGACTAGCTGAGATCGAGTCAAGACTTGATCGAGTCTTAAGTGGGTCGAAGTGAAGTCAAGATTGAGTTCAAATGAAAGCGATTCAAGATCAAGACCTAAAAATCATTAAATAATTTTCAGGCTTTACTTTAACCAGCAGGCTTCATTAGCACATTGTACCAATTATTAGGCTGTTTCACAGAACAAGGAATGACTTCTTGTCAAAGATTGTGCATGTGAAAAGAAATGACAACACAAACTATTGGTCAAGACTAGGACCATATTTAGTGAGACCTATTCCCAAGACCAAGACAAGTCCATGTAGAAATGCCACAAAGTCAGCAACAAGTCCAAGTCAATGCAGAAAACATCCCAGGACTGGAATCAAGCCCTGTATCTCTACCTCCAAGAATATATCATTTGACTTGAACTTATCATTGTTCTTTTAAGGGTTTCATCCTTAATCCAGTAAGTTTCAGACATGCACTATTTAGTGCACTAGATAGGGAATAGGGTACAGTTTTGGAAACATAAAAGAGACAGAAGTGAGTCAGAGTAAACAGGTATAAACACAGTCCTTGATTTTTTTTCAAGTCTATGCAGAGTAGCGAAGATGCAAAGAGGACCATTAATTAATGACCACACTGTCGGTACTGAGACTTCAAAGTGGATGTGGCTCTGAAATAACGAACAGCCCCCCTTTTTGTACAAAAACTCGATGAAACCCAGCAAACATTCTGTGACTGTGCATCAACAGAAGCGCTCCTCTAATTATGGAGCTGAAGCGGAGTAGAAGGTTTAAGAGTGCAGGGACAAGGTGCATGAGTAGCACTGAAAGTCTAACATTGAGATGAACATGTAGGCACCTCTAATAACCTGGACTGCACAGGTGAAAGAAAGAAATTGGAAAAATGAACCAAGAACAAATGAGGTCAGAGGTATGACAGTAAAAAGACAGGGGGAGAGGTCATTCTAACATTTAGGCTACGTTCACAAGTTCTTTGCACAATTCTGGTTTTGTCTATCTTGATGATTAACATCCATAACCATATGTGTACATGGATTTCTTGAGCAGTTGTTTCAAACGCCACTCTGTTTTGGTAAATTCCTCAGTTTTGTTAGAATCAGTTCAACAATTCTAAAGTAAGTCACCAATTTCCCCATCCTTCCACTGCATATAATTACTGTTGTCTCGTGTCCTCTATTATTCCACCACACTGTTCTGACTCATACATTTAACTAATTTCTGATTTGACTCATCCATATCACACGTCCACTTAGAATTTGGGAAGATGATATTTTTTGTCAATATACACCACTGTCCGGAAAGTAACGAGAATGAAATTTCCGTGCTCCATAGGGCTTACAAATGGAGATGATGTTTCAAGGTCAGTTAGTGTGGGATCTCAGATAAACAGTAGGACCTGTTTCAGTTGCATTCTAACCTTCGCAATGCAAAGACGTTTGTTGTTGTGAAACCCTTCTGAAGTGCCTCATCACTAATACAATGCAAGCAAGTTTGTCAGATGATCAGAAGGAACAGCATGCGCTTCACTGAGAATTTTTGGAAAAACATTCCAGGCCTTCCACATTGACCCTATAGCCCCGACTTGGCTCAGTGATTATTCTTTTTCCCCAAGATTAAAAGACATTTGAAAGGCCACCACAACGGCACAGTAAAGAACATCCATAGAGCCGCAGCCGAGACTCTGAACACCCTCACATTTGATTTGATTTCAAGCACTGCTACCAACAATGGCAGAGGCGCTGGGATCGTTGTGTGTGTTCACAAGGGTCATATTCTGAATATGATCAATATTGAATTGTAAATTATTCTCATTACTTTCTGGACAATGTAGTAGTCCTAAAAAAAAAAATCATATCTGTGTAACATTAAGGCAGAAAATTGGATTTCTTTCATGTCAACATAGCCTTAGAGTTTCAGTGAATACAGAGTAGTATGTTTATTCCCTTGATCTCATAGCAGCGGCTGTTTGGAATGACATGCAGCGAATACAAATGCTCCTGAAATGCTGTTTTTACTCCAAGCTCGAACTGTAATTTGAACTTTGATGGTTGTTTAAAACCTGTTCATGTACTCCCTGATAATTTCCTAATGCTATTTAGCAGACCCAGCTAGGACCCATGAAACAGAAGAAGCTGCTGTGCCAGCTCACATTTAATATGGAGATTGAGGTTTGGGCGTGAGAGCAAATGAGGGCTGACCATCATCGCCTAATCACTTTAGCTGATGGTGGTGAAGGGGATAAATCATTTCCTGTTGTTGGCCTGTGTTTAAGAGTCAGGTTGTGTAAATCCATCTGCACATATTCGTTAGGGAGAGGATACACTGAGTAGTTTTTGTATTGGCAAGGTCTGAGCATCCTTTGAGAGAGAATTAAACAGTCTCAGGGACCGCGAGAGGAAGTCAAAGCTTTAATATTATACCAGAGAAAAAAAATGACATTCGCGATTGTGTGTTTTCTAGGGAGTATGACAAGCCTTGACTAACAAAAGCATTGAAAAAAGACACATTGCATCAAGTCACATTGAAATGAAAAATACTGCGGATTTTCACCGTCAGCCTGACAGGTTTAAAACATTAGTTTATTACTATTTTTATGCTTGCTCATCAGAGAGCAGCTGGATTATTTAAGGAGGCACCTGGCAAAGATGGTGAGGTTGAATGACAGGCTGAGACTAATGTACACCATGGGTTTTGTAGGCCATCTTTATCTCGGCTTCATTACGTAAACTCAAACATGACATGTTACTCCGTGCTTAACATTTTCAGGACTTCTCTCTGATTTATGACAAGCGGCCACAGATTTTCAGTATAAACTGGTTGTTTTGATATAAAAGCACTATACAGGTAAATGCTGTATAATACATTATTAAAAACCAGTCACCCTTTAACAGAAAGTACACATGCAATACTCAGAGCTGATAAACAGTGTGTTTATCTGAGCCCGAAGCATCTTCACCAGGGGAGACGTTACACTAGGTTGCTTGAGGCCAAATTTACTCCCGCACTTACTCTCTAGCATGTGCCCCTTGCTCACACACACACACACGCTGAATCCACATAACTGCTGTCATAATCATTTTTCCACAGTGAAAGAGAAAAGGGAAAAATAAAAATTCTGATTTTCGTGTGTGTGTGTGTGTGTCTGCTTTACCAGGCCACACCGCATGTGCTACAGGAGCCTGAATAAAGGAAGCTGAAAGCCAAGTGTTATCAAGCAGCACACACAAACAGGCAGTGCACTGAGGCAGGTGCCAAGAGGTGGTTGTACACTAACCCCTAGCAAGTGCTAAACAGTGCAGGCCAAGCAAACAGGCATGTAGCATGAAGTGATATCAATTAAACACAGGGATTCTTAGGACACTTTTTTAAAATGCAACAAAAGGACAAAGAAAAGATTTTCAGTGTTTTCAGTGATGGTCATAATTCTATTTGTTAAATATAAACAAATCTTGAAATTGATGCCTGCAACACAATCAAAAAAAAGCTGAGTTATGTTTACCACATATCACTTTAAAAAAAAAAAAAAAAATTACACTTTTTAATCGTTTGGGAAGTGAAGATACTAATTGTTGCAGTTTTGTAAGTGGAATTTTTGCCCATTCTTGCTGTGTATGAAACTTAATTTTGAAGTTTGATTCTCCTCTTCATGATGCTCCATACATTTTCAATAGGAGACAGATCTGGACTGCAGGCCAGCCTGTCAAGCCACACTGTTGTAACTTGCGCAGAATGAGGTTTGGCATTGTCCTCCTGAAATAGACATGGAGTTCCTTTGAAGAGATGTTGTCTTGAAGGCAGCATACGTAGGCCAAAATACCAATATAAGCCTCCGCATCAATGGTACCTTCACATATTTGCAGATCACCCATTCTTTACGCACTGATGCACGCCCATGCCGTCACAGACAGTTTTTTTCACTTTTCATTAGTAACAGTCTGGGTGGTCTGTGGCATGTAAAAACTGACAAATGTTTTTCCCAAGAACAAGCTGAAACACGGACTCGTCTGACCACAAAACACGTTTCCACTGTTTCGGTCCATCTCAGATGCCTGTGGGACCAGAGAACTTGCAGGTGTTTCTGTGCAGAATTAATATATGGCTTCTTCTTTGCATCATACAGTTTCAGGGTGCATTTCCTGATAAGAGACAACGTTTTTCTAACGTACTCCTGAGCCTATGTGGCTGTATAAATCACAGTAGCATGACAGTTTCTCCAACAATACCACCTGAGGGCTCGATGGTCACGCACATTCAGCAGCGGTTTCTACCCTTGGCTATTGCAGACCAAGATTTCGACTGACTCCATGAAACTTTTCATGATGTTATGAACTGTAGATTTTAGACCTAAATCCTTTGCAATCTTGTGATGAGAAACATTGTATTTGAACTGACTGACAATTCTCTCATGAAGTTTGGCACAAAGTGTTGAACCACGACCCATCCTTGTTTGCAAAGACTAAGCCTTTGGTGGATGCTCCTTTTATACTCAGTCTTGATGACCTTCACCTCTTACCAGTTCAACTGCTAATTGTGGAACCTTCCAGTGTTACTTGTATAACTTTTTTCAGTTTTATTTTGCCTCTGTCCCAACTTTATTTGAGTGTGTTACAGCCATCCATTTCTATTTTTTTTTTACATTTGACGAATAGAATTAAGTTTGTCATTGAAAACACTGAAAATCTTTTCTTTGTCATTTGGTCTGTTAAATAAAGGTTCAAGTGAATTAACAAATTACAGATAATTACATTTTTTGCATAAGTGTCCCAACTTTGGGATTTGTAATTTGTCATGAAAATGTTTGTATTAAATTAGAAACTAATCTAAAATAGAAGCATGTTCACGAGTTGCATGTTCAGAGTTCTCTTTCGTTCAAGAAATTAATATAGTTTATGCTTTTGTCCAAAGAAATGGGTGATCCTGTGTCTCATTGAGTCAGTAATGTTGAAATGTTGATTAAAATGGTAGTACATGTGTTCTGTTGTTCTGTAAAAATGCTACATAATTTAGGTTTAAGATGCAAAGGTTAATAAAACAGGTAATAAATGATACACAAATTTGCTGGTTTAATGTTTGCAATTTTCACTGTATTATTACTACAAAAAATAATGTTGTAAAAAATTAGATTAGTGACATTTAGATTATAGCACTCATATAGTTGTGTGGTGAAATTAATGGACTTGATACCCTTTTCCACACAGAGTATCAGCCTCTCACGTTGTGACCTTGACGTTACATCAGCCTTGTCTCTTTTACTGCTGTGGCAATCAGGATTATAGCAGGTTGAAATAACTGTCCCGCTTATATCTACTTTCCTCATGGAGTAGGTCTATCAGAGTGCCAGCTATCTTGAATCACAGGAAGATAAGCAGGAAGATAATTTTGTTAGAGCTAAATGAGCATAATAATAATAAATGTGGAAATACAAAACCGAAATAGGACATTTAGTCAGGGGTTGACCCTGTTCATCCAATTTCAGTTTTAAAATATCTGTGCTATTCTGCAATATTATGTACATCAGTTATTGAGAATCCCTGTCATGAATCATACCTGACATGATGTAATATAGTAATCAGAGGACCACACAGACGATTATGTGCCTCAGCTAATGAATATTTTCTGCATATTTGTTTTGCCACAAGTAGACACCTTGTGTCTTGTATTGTAATTAAGTCTCATGCAGCGTCTTACAGCTCAGTACCAACACTTCCGCTCTAGAGTGCACATGCATATTCATGTGGCTACTAAGTATTCATGAGCAAATGCCTGACCAAATGCTGGCTGAGCCATATTAGTGAAATATAGCCGATATATATTTATTTTATTTTATTTCATTTTATTGCTGCAGTGGCGTGGGGAGTTGACATGATTCAGAGTCTGGCACCTTCTAGAAACTGCTGTGAGTGAATAGGCAGTATGGCGGATTGTTGACTGACAGACGTGGTGGTACCAGCTGATTTCAGGCTTAAAGCAAGCCTTCATCTCAGCCTTTCGCTAGCCCAAGCAGAGATGAGAAAACATCAGACCTACTCATTGTTTCGAGGCTAAAATATTTCACTGTAGGATTTGGTTCCTCCCTTTTTTACTTCCCGCTTCCACCGAGAAGCTTTAAAGCAGCCCATGAAAAAAAAAATGAATGGACCCCATCAGTGCATCATTTTTTTTTTTATAAACAAACCATTGAAATAGGGATATTAAATGTGTACAATAATATATTTCCTGTTTGTTGTAGTCAGAGAGTTTTTACAATATATTTATGAACTTTCCGTACATTGATGTCTCAATCACTAGGTTGTGTGTGCACGTGTCCCTGATTCTCATCATATCTCAAGAAGGAATTATTGTAAGAATTTATATGAAATGATAATATCAAAGTGGTGGCATGGTGGCTTGGTGAGTAGCACTGTCGTCTCACAGCAAGAAGGTCCTGGGTTCAATCTCCAGTTGGAGTAGTCTGGGTACTTTCTGTGTGGAGTCTCCTCATGTCCACGTGCGTTTACTCCGGGTACTCTGGTTTCCTCCCACAGTCCAAACACATGCAGGTTAGGTGAATTGGAGATACAAAATTGCCATGATTGAGTTTGATACTGGCCTGGGGAGGGATGGGTTCTGCCAGGCTCCAAATGCTAGTCCTGCCCTAGACACACTAAAACAGCACCCCCACGACCAATCCAGGCCATGGGACCAGTGACAGCGTGATCATTTTAACCAGCAGATGAACTGATTAGATTTTGGAATTGATCCAAACAGGGTCAAGGTCACAGGAAAGGCTGTCTGAAATAGATTTTCTTCAAAAGTTTCCTTCCTGCTTTAAGTATATTTAATGGTATTTCAGGCAAGACGGACTAGACTTGGTGTTGGAGGCATCCCTGTCTACACCCTTTGTGTCAGGATATACTTGTTATTTATCTGTAAGCATGTTTACAGCATGAGCATGTGCAACTTTAATAAAGATGATTTGTAGTTTCTACTGACCTGTCCAGGGTGTACCCCGCCCTCGCCCATTGATGCTGGGATTGGCTCCAGGCCCCCTGTGACCCCGACTAGCAGGATAAAGCAGAAGATAATGAATGAATGTAGTTTCTACCACTGTAACAAAATTAGAAAATTGCTCCTGGTTATGACACCAGTTTGAGATTCATGGTAATTAAAAATAGTAATAGAATTCTGAGATATCTGGTCGGGTTTGGACTTCAGAAAATGGGTGGACATTGAAGTCAGTGGTTTTAGGGTGACGTTATCGAAGTGGCTGGAAACAATCTGGCAACATGAGAAGGTGTGTCTTGCTCTCAGTGTGCTGTTCATTGTACTTGTCAAAGTCATCAATGGGATGAAGAAGGCTGCTTTGTGGAGTCCAATGTAGCCAATTGAGCAAGACTCAGATTAGAGGAGTGCTTGATGAATGGCCCAAGGATACACTGCATGAAGAATGACAACAGGACACAGGCACACTCTGGCTGTGTCATTTCCTGCCAACAGTGAATGTCATAAACCTGAGTGCCCATCGAATAATGTGCTCTTTAATGAGGTGTAATTAGATAGGCCACTCACAGCAAATACAATCTTTTTTTCCTTTTTTATTGTTTCATCAATTTGAATTCCAGAGCAGACGGCTGAAGTTGAGCACTGCTTTTATATTTATTGTATCTCTAAGGATTTGCAGCTTCATGGTTTCAGGAGTTCAGGAGCTGTGAGCAGTGCTTTGTTCGGCTCTATTCGATTTCTCTACACTAATTCAGTCCATGCAGGTTTGTTGCTATTCGTTCATGGTCTATTCTAATAATGGCGATGGTGTAAGACCGACAAGGTTATTAGAAAGCTGCAGTCAGACAGAGAGGAGTGAGGGAAGGAGAAAGAGGATGTGAAGCTGTCTTTATCACCCAGCTGAAGCCCGAATGGCCTCGGCCAGCTGAATGAGAGTGAGATTAAAGACAGACCGTTTCGAGGTGGCATTCAGTGTCTGAAAGCGGGCCACGGTGTTCACTGCATGCTGATGAAGCCTGCTGAATGGCTTTATGGACCTCAAACCAGCCTAAGGGTGATTACGGCTTCTCTGCTCCCAGATAAATCGCCAAAGCTTGGGGCGCCTGGCCTTCACTGAGAGGTGAAAAATGGGGCTTGCTTGCTCGTGAGAAGGGGTTTTAACCTGCAAAAACGCTAACCATTTAAAGCAGCCTGGCCCCACATTGTGATCCTCTGGGAGAGGAAGCACATTTAATTATGAGGAAGTAACATCGTGGGGAGTGTAGAAGGGTTACGGAGAGCAGAAAGGGGCGGATGTTTGTTTTTCCCTCCCTTCCACCTCCTCCTTCCTCATCTCTCCTGTTGCAAGAAATGATCATTCATTGCTTGTTTCATGTCAACAGCCTGGTATAAATAGCCTCTCTTATTAAATGGATGAGCACTGAAAAGTGGATCCATTTCTTTATCATTTGTCTAAGTAAATTAATTAAGAGGAAGAAACAAGGTCATATAGGAAAATAGGTCATAAACAATGAGATTTCCTCAAAGCTGGTTTTGCAAGCACAAGACAGGCATGCCAGCGTGTTCACTGGATTTTACACTGTTTGCATATGTCTTCTATATATGTACACAGAGACAAGCCGCACACAGTATAAAGAGAGTGAGTCTGAGAGAATGCTGAGAAAAAAAAAAAATCAAATCAGCTATCTGGATGCACCCCGTGAAACCACCAGAGCGCTCAGTCGAGTGAAACCAGGCCCCAAAAATACCTTAGAAAAGACAGCATCTTGACATTTTGAAACTAGGCCCAGTTTTTAATGAGCGATATTTCCAGACGATCGTTTTCATTCCAGAAACTGTGACAGAGGGCCGATGCATGTGCGACATGATAAACACAGACGGACACGTCTTTTGAACCCTGCTTGCTGCTGATTTGCTTTTAGAGAAATACTTGTTCCACTAAATGGACGAGATTTAATTTTTTTGTGCATTTTATCCCAATTTAGACACTGCTCTTTTGCACCTAACAGGCACCCAAAGACACAGCATCATTTTGAACTGTTCTCTAGTTTTCCAGTAGGTGCATTGGTTATGCTAAACAGCCCCAGGTGTGAATCTTTGTGTATGCGCATAGTACCCTGCAATACATTGCTGTCCCATCGAGGCTATATTCCCACCTCATTTCCAGTTCTTCCAGGATAGGCTTTGGTCCATGAATAAATGAAGGGACCCATCTACTTGAACCTTATCATACAGGATTATACTCCTGTCAACCCCTGCATTCCTCCAAGGAGTGTCGTCTGGCATTGCCATACACAAAAGGCAATCTCAGTCCAAATTGTTCTTGTTTGTGGTTTCCTGACAGTGGAACAAGCTACCCAGGCTATCAGAGCAAAGATGTCCCTCTCCATCTTCAAGAATCTCTCTCCTGAGAAAACCTTCTCTGCTAACACCTCTAACACCCTTACATGCTTAACTCGCACTTACTGTGCACTTCTTTTCTTGATCTCCTTGCACCTTGTCCTATTGATTAGATTTAGTACTTAATGCTAATTGCATGGTCACCTACTGTACTGAGTGTTGCTCCTCGATTTGGATGGCTTTTTTGGATAAAAGCACCTGCCAAATAAGTAATTGAATGTAGTGTTCTAGGGCAGCAGAATACGTTTAGAGGAAAGCAGTAATTGGACTAATTGGGAAGGAGTAATACCATCCATCCCACCTAAACCGTAGAGACAATTATGCTTTCTTTGCCTTGAACAAACACTGTTCCACTACTTGGAAGCCTGCAGAGCTGTCTGATACCACAGTAGCACTAGATTGCTCTTCCTTTTTCTTCATCCCTGAGTAGTTCCTGTGAAAGCACTGGTACAATCTCACTCAGTGCTGCTATCCATGTTCAGTACAGTAGAGGTTTGGTTTCCTATAAGCCAAGACCTTCACAGTGAAATTGGAGAAACAAGGAGATGTGCTGTGCTGGGATGCTGAGGCTTCTCTTGCTCTGTTCTTGATTGAGCTTATTAAAGCCTTCATTTAAAGCTACCCTGCTAGGTTATAGCAAAGCAAAGGCTGTATAGCGTCCACTATTTCAGTGTCTGGATCCACATTACAGTTTGGATGCACAGCTTGTGATTAGCTTTGTTTTCAGAACATCTGTGCTGTAATTCAGTCTGAAGAAAGGCACAGAGATGTGTTATAGTTGTGAGACCTGCAATAACAAGTCTGTGATTTTGTGATTTACAGTAACATGAAGTACTATAGGCCCAAGTTAAGTAACTATTACAAATAAATCCATCAGCTATCAACCGGCTAAAGTGCATATAATGTCATATCATAATGATTTATTGTTATACAGTATATTAGCCAAAATTTGTGTAGACTTGACCATCACACTCATTCGTGCTTTTTGGATATCCCATTCCAGATTTAGTCCCTCCATTTTCCCCGACATGTTTCCATCCATCCATCCATCCATTATCTTCCGCTTTATCGTGCTAGTCAGGGTCACGGGGGGGGATGGAGCCAATCCTAGCATCGTCGGGCGAAGGTGGGGTACACCATGGACAGGTCGCCAGTCCATCGCATGGCCAACACACACTCACGCACACATTCATACCTACGGGCAA
>JAOVVH010000020.1:7094644-7106220 GCA_028566435.1 Scorpiodoras heckelii
CCCCCCCCCCAGGGCAGTAGCCAGGACAGGATAGTTAATGGCAGGGTTGCCAGGTTTGCACACCAAACTGGAGTAGTTTTAAAACACTCTATGGAAGCCAATCTCATGCTTTATAGTAAATAAACAGAATAAACTAATGAATTCCTTAAAACAAAGGTAAAGTGTAAGTGTAGCAGTGTCTATTTAAGATATGCGTGCTCTGTTTAAGTTATATCACAAAGGTTGAAACAGGGAATGCATGTATATCAGAAATGAGTCTCTCTTTTCCAGTGTCCAAATATTTTGGGATGATTTCAAGGCTTTTGTTTGGTTGGGCTGTCAACCTGGCAACATTGGTTAATGACATTACCTGTTCTGTGACAGGAAACATTGTATATTGAACACAGCTGAAAAAAAAGTTAGTGTAAAAAATGCTAGCAGCTAGGCTGTATGCTGGATGAATGTGTATTTTAACTCTCGGCTGTCTGGTATGGGGTCGCTCGAAAAAACTAGATAGTGCCTACGTATCCGTGTCCTTATTAATGTTGTTCTGCCCCACCAAAATCAAAGCTGCGGCTTCTGCTTCCAGCAACTTGAGAATCTCCTTTGTTTTCAGCCTTAAACTGCTTGAGGAAGTGTGTGTTTGTTTGCTGAAGAAGCATGCAGGGCTAGTGATGTGTTAAAGAAACAGCGCTATTAGATCGAACAAAGACCCTTTATTCTTCCCTTGTGCACGCTACCATCCCCAAGTTTTAGTATTAGTGTCACAGCATGTCTGGACAAACACGCTCTTTCTCTGTAAAGCACCCCTCCCTGTCTCTCACTCTGTCTCTCTGTCTGTCTCTGTCTCCATCTCTCTCTCCCTCTCTCTCTCTCTCTCTCTCTCTCTCTCTCTCTCTCTGTCAGTAGCCATATCTTTATCTGGTGTAGAAATGAAACCCCATGGGCAAGATGCAGCAGAACTAAAAGTAAAACAGTGAGAAAAAGAAAGGAAACAAATGAGATTTCAATCATTTTAATCTCCTCCAAGGTCTCATCATAGACGTGTTATCACCAGCCTACTCGGTGCGACACACTCTGCGTCCCACGTTCTATACACTCCTTAAGTAAGATAATCCACAGGGCCGAAAAAGCATTACCAGCATAATACTCATCTTATGTGCATGTGTGTATGTGTGTGGAAGATTGGATCTATATATAGAAAGGTCAAGAGGATGGATACAAAGAAAACAATATAGGGAAGCTTGTGTATTCCTGGCAAGTGTCTCAGAGATCAGATCTCAGACACCCATTTAAAAACATGAGGAGCTAAAGCTCACAAAGCTGCCTCCCTATGTCCCTAACGCAGCATCCCACCATCACCAGGCCACAAAAATAAATAAAGCAGAAGCACACGTCGACCAATAGCATTTCAAACTATTCTGGTAAAGTCATTGGTTTAATCCACTAGAGGGACATAGTGTGCATTGTTGCATCTGATGTTGCATAAATACACGCACGCTTTATCAGTAATTTCATGCTCCCTGCTCATCCTTCATCTGTAACAATGTGTCAGGTTGCGGATATTGATTTCTATTAAAAGCCAAGTGAAGAGAGAGATGGCTGCTTTCTTGCAGTCATCTAAAGTGAGTGAGCCATGAGACTGATTAGGACATCTCAGACAAGATGAAAGGATGTGGACGTTGTAGAGGAGACTGGAAAGTAGAAAGAGTAAAACTCTCAGCTTCTGTGCAATGTGCAGTTATTTTGGGACTTGCTATTTACACTGAATGTGAGAATGCACATTATAAATAGCCTTCGTTATTATTAACCTACCATGCTGTTGGTATATGTAATGGTATATGGAATTAGCAGGACTGGGAGATAATGTATTTTATTTGAAAGGGAAGATATCCAGAAATAAACATGCATGACTTCGGGTGATGTAATCCTTTCAGATCACATATGAGAATATAAATATTTTCCTGGGAAGCATGTTGATTCAAGTTGGAAGTGTGACTGGCATTATGAGTAGTTCATTTGCACATATATTAAAAGGCATTAACATCATTATAAAATGCTGTATAGGAAATAAATTTTCACAGGTGTGTTATAACTGTGAAGAAAGCAAGAATAGCTACAAAGATAACCTTATGCCTGACTATTGTGGATATTTATGTTTGTGTAACCTAAAATAAAAAAATACCCCAAACTTTTTCCTTGATAATAAACATAGTATGCAGATTGACCACCAAATTTCCAGAATCGGAATTTCTCAGTCTGGATAACGTATTTATTTACTAATTGAAAAGAATTGTTGCATAATGCAGTCATTTATATTTTATGCCAGCCTCTGACATACAGAAATAAAAAAATCTAGCTTTACACAGATACCTTGATATACTGAAAATATCAGTAATGGCATCTGTGACTACCATACTGTTCTACCTTTAGTACCCCATATGTATTTAAGTAAGCAGATGCTTAGTCACTGAATTAAAAAATGTTAATTATTGAAAGCTGTTCTATACACATTTTTTTTTTTACATCACCAAGCATGGAAACTACTTGGTGTTAACAAGAAAAGACAAGTTATAGAGCGAGACGGAGAAGCAGCTACGGCTATACCACTGCATTTACATTTACATTTATGGCATTTAGCAGGCGCTCTTATCCAGAGCAACTTACAAAAGTGCTTAGACATTAACTTGGAGTATCCAACTCTAGTGCTGGTAGACCTGAGTTCAAGGTACTTTGAGCTATGATACTACTAGAAATGAGACATACAGTACCTAATACAAACACTTACAAGCAAAACAAGTCCTATAACCTGAAAGTACTCCTAAACTCTGCAAGACATGTGAAGAACAAGACACAGTCAATACAATAAGTGCTGTAAGTGCAGTAAGAGTTTTCAGAGACACAAAATTAGTGCTGTATTAAGTGTTCTTGAAAGACCATTTAACCATTTACACTTGCTGTTAAACCAGGTGTAGTAGTGTATTACAATTATAAAGAGTGAAATCAGGTAACAGAGATAAATCCCAATATGTTCCTAAGAATTTTCTTAAATTTGTTCTTGACAAAGGTCCAAAGAAAAAGTCTACATCTGATTCATGACGCAGTCTCAAACTGCAGAATTGTTCTCAGCTGGGTTCTTAGACTGGTCCTAACGTCCGCTTAAATCGAAAGCTCCTGCCCAGTTGTTCCTAATTAGCTTAGGTACATGCCTGCTAAGCTGTATAAAGGGGCATGGAACTGCAGGGCCGTGTGCACTCAGGGAAAGCACAGACAAGCTGTGAACTACAAACAGAAGAGTTGAACAAAGAGAAGTGAAAAATGCCAAAACAAAATTCAAAAGACAAAGGAGCACCAGACTCTAAATGTAAGAAAAACATCAGTAGGTCTGAAGTGAAGGTACTGCTGCAGTAGTGTCACTACTGGATATAAAATGACACAAAAAATGCATGGGATGCAATCACTCTTTCAGTGAACACTGTATTGGGAGAAGCACACAAAGCGGATGAGTTAAAATACAAGAGGTTTGACTGCAAATCTGAGGGAAAAAAATATCACCAAACACAGAAGAGACTGGACCAGCACATCAGGGCCGTTTTTATTAACGAGGCAGCACTGTCGGGCATACCATCACCTGAGCATTTGGACACAGATCTCAGCCCCCCCATGTCAGTGGTTTCATGTCCTAGGACGTCTCTTTTCTCAGAATCATAAGGTAAGCTGTTTTTTTTTTCTGAATTAATACACATTTGACAGTACATTTTATCTAAAAGCTGTAGCTACATAACCATGGAATATATCCATTTAAAAAGTAAAGACCAGTATGAAACCTAATGGTGGGTGATTATTTTTTTGTGAGTAAGTTTTCCCTTAGCTTTTTTTCTTAGTTTTTATTCAGAATTTGAACATTGGCTTTTGCAGTACAGACCAAACATTTCATAATTAAAACCCCCAAATGTAAAAGGTCACTACAATGATTTGTTTGTTTCCCCCCATTTATTTATAGATGAACTCCCAGTGAGGCAACCACCCTCTGAGGTGGAACCTGGCACTTCGCAGCCAGTAGCTTCCTGTGACAGAACCTGCATGTTTGCAGCCATTTCCCATTCATCTGCCCCACGTCTCATTAGTGAAGCAGTCCTGGACAACCAAGAGAGACTTACACAGATAGCCTCAACACTAGTCACAATCTCTAACACACTTAAAGAAATTTCTATACATTTAAATAATAAAGATATGCATTGAAACCTGTTTGTTTGTTTTTTCTTTAAGTCATGCGTCTCTTTTAATAATTGTAAGCAGTAACACTGTAACACTGTAAAAGTCTAATTGATTATAAACCCTGTATTGACAAATGAGCAATTAATTTTGGACACCAAATGTGTTGTCTGGTCCCAATAGTGCATCTGACTGTACATCCTCGTGTTGTGGTGGCTCGGGGGGAGTGGTACACCACGTTTCACGGTGATGCTGCAGGCCATGATTATCCTACCAACCTAAAATAATGAAGATGCCTGAAGATTATAACATTCGAAAAGGTTTGACAGACTTTGGCTGTGGTAGTCTAATGTTTCAGCAAGAATAAAACACAATTTCACAGCTGTTCTCTTTATACAAACCTTCTCCGGTTTGTAAAGCAGTTTGCCACCTGCTGTGTCCAGCGTCCTTTTAAGATGCCGATGGTGCGTTCAATGGTAGAGGGAGTATGTGCGTGCTTATGATTATAGGACACCTCCTGCTGAGTCTGAGGATTGGTGAGAGGTGTCATTACCCAGGTGGCCAGGGCATATCCTCAGTCTCCTTATAAATCATTATAGGAATAGAAGCCCACTGTTGCTGGAATTTATAATTACTCTATGATGCATAGCAGTGAGACATGCATCTCCAGCAGCTCCTTAATGGAGGTGTATACCCACAGAGCTGTTTTGTAAAATGTAGGAGTCGTGTGCACCTCCTGGGAAGCAGGAGACCACATTCAGAAGGTGGTCCTGGTGGTCTCAGATGAATTGTACATGTATGGAGTGGTATTGCTTGTGGCTGCTTGAGATACGGGAATGGATCTGGAGAGGGATCTGCCATAATGCACACACACACAAGAGTGCAGTTTATTACCATGGTGTTGGGTGACCAGCAATAGAATGAAACCTTCTCTTGACTGGGACCTGTTCTCCCACTGTATAGAGGAATTTGGTACATTCTGTGGTCAGTTTATTTATTCCATCCACAACTCATAGGGGAGCGCAGCTGATGGATGCCTTTGATATGCCCACCTTGTCTCCTAGCTCCCTCTGAAATGCCCCAGTGGGTAAAAAACCTAAAGTAGAGAGAAAATGTACGTGTGGTACAGGGTTAGGCCGTCTGGTATGGCTCTGCAGTCCTGGCTCTAAATTATTGCAAAGCTCCATGTGGACATCTCTTGGGAGCCTAAAGCATCCCAAGAGGTACTTGTCACTCTCTGTATATAGATCCATGTGTTCCTGGAAAAAGCGTTCCCTCCTCAGGGCAAGTTCTGCAACATCTTGAAGCAGCAGTAAATATGCAGTAAATATGCCATTGTGCAAGTAGGCCTATGGTGCAGAAATACTGTAGTCCTACTCAGGGCCTTTAAATAGCGTGATCAATCACTGATTATTGGATGGTATGTTTCCCAGTTAATAAAATTTATGTGAATTGAAATGTTAACATATTGGTCATTTATTTTGAAAGATCAGAATGCATTGTAACATAATGTAAATAATTATTTCAAATATTATAAATGATACAATTATTATTGTAATTTGAATCCTATATTATAGAGCTGTAGAACTGAAGAAAATGCATTGACCATTTATTTTGCACAAACATGTCAGAACTCAGATGTTCATAAGTGTGGTCTTACCTAAGAACAAATCTCAAATAGGAAAACATTGGTGACTGTCAGAATCTTCGTGAAAACTGTGTAAGTGGATTTTAAGAAGAAATGTCTTTTTAAGAAGTTGATGAATTAGTCCCATTGACTCTTAAATTCGTAAAAAGGATTGGCGATTATTTGTGTTTATAATCCTTATGAAGGATTATATATTTTTTAAATATTAATGACACTGGTTAGTTCCTGTTACCAGTGTATACTGTATGCTACACCATCAGTAATTAGCATTGCTCCCTCACCAGAGACTCTTTTTTTCTCTTGCTTGAAAATTCAACGTCATTTATTGAGAAACCATGAAGCAAAAAGTCACCTGTCCTGAATACAGGAAAATGCTGACTGCTGCAACATTCTGACACTGGAGACACCTTCTGTAATATGTGTCCCCTAACAGGAAACGTGACGCATTTTTAAATGTGGAGCGTCTGCCATAGAAGTCCCTGTGAGTTAATTGTTACTATAGAAATGCTAGAACATACTAGAACAAGCGCATTAATATAAAGCAAGTCATTTGGCTTGCAGCAAGAACGACTGTCAGAGCTGCTCTTATAGAAAATGAATCAACCCTTTCTGACCAATCAGAGCTGAGATTCCAACAGCTCTCGGTATAAAGAATTATTTTATTACTTTAGTATTTTATTTCAGTGAGATTTCAGTGAGGTTATAAGCATAATGAATACATGTATGAATTTAACTCAGTTGTTAAACATTTCAAAAGGTTCTTTTTGGTTAGAAATATGCTGGTTATTAAATAAACCTAAAGGTTTTACCAGAGCATCCCTAGACCTCAGCTGCAGTTTAGATCTGCATCCAGGCTCCATAAGATTACATTTACCTAAGCATACAGTATATACCTCCTTGTCAGACAGAACAAGGAACAGAACCCATTTCATGTCACATTATTATTCAGATGTGGCCACATGCTTAAAATAACCAAGCCCAAAACAACACACAGACAGTATAATGTGTATCTGTGCCTTGTTGCAGTCTACAGCATGAGTCATTCTTCAGGCTACAGATCCGACAGCACTACAATAGCATCAGTGCTGATCTACACAGTGCAACAGAATAGGACTATGGAGTCAAAGTGATGAGAATGAATCATTCCACTAATCATTTGTTCCATAGACAGTGTGTAGGTTGGCAATTTTGTATTGATCCCACACAGACCCGAATCTGAAGGTCAAATCTGTAAAACTGTGTTTCCTTACGTGTGACAGTTTTTACTTACAGGAAACTGTTCATTCGTACGTTCTTTCCAACTGTGATCACACCACTATTTAATGTTCTGCATACGCTAACTAATTAAGCAGAGGAATAATAAGGATGTTGCTTATTATTGCTTTCGTTAATTAGTGTTTAGTCTTTGAGTTTAAGCAATGCAGTGGTGTTTGCGAAAGCTGCAAGTGGGCACAGATGGGGTTATGAACAGTAAGAAAGGCAGAGTACAGTTAAATGAGTTTTGCCATAAGGTTATTCAGTGGGAACTGCAAATAATAGATATTAAGACAAAAACATAAAACTGAAGGGTCTTTTCAAGTCTACTGTACATGCCTGTGTTTGTCTTTCAGCAAGGAAACATCCAATTCAAACATCAAAATCAAATCAGTTTTATTGTCATCCCATAGACACAAACATATGCACTGGAATAAAATTCTGCACATCAGATACCATGATGCAGCATGCAAGACATTTACATTTATTTATATGCTTGACAAATATGGCAGACAGGATACAAGTGAGTGTTTAGGGTGTTGCCCAGCATAGAAGACATGGTGCTTCAGCAGCTTAAAGGAGCCTAAAGCTGTAACAAATGAGCCACCATTACACATGCGCTGTGTGCACGTACTGTAGTGTGCAATGAATGCAAGACGTATATGAGAACAGAGGAATGTTACCTTAGGATATTTTCTTTCTCATTCAGCGATGCTAAGAATTCATTCAGTTCCTTCAGCATTCTCTTGCCTATTTCCTTTGATTTCTTTGAGGACTGCATGCCAAGTACAATTTCTCTGATATACTGATATAGTGTACAAATCTATTCAAGCTTCGAAAAGTGTGAACAAGCACAGAGCAAAGGTTCCCAATCCTGGTCCTAACGAACTCACATTACAACACATACTAGTCTTAACATACGGAAACCAATTATTAAGCTGATTAACAGCACTTCCTGAGTAGAAGTGGGTGTGTTAGTGCAGGGGAAACACAGAAATGTGTTTCACAGCAAAAGAAACACATCACATTTTGCCCTACACTAACACATTTGCTCAGTTCAAATTAATTACACAAGGCTAGCAATAGCAAGAGAGATTAGTCAGTGAGAAGAAGGAAGATTCTCTTGCGTGAATATGTAAAACCATTTTGCCCGACCTTTCTTTAGTGGATAATCCCATCCGTACACTGAAGATTTGTACCTGCTGTAATCATAAAGACTGTCTTGTGCTCATCCCAGAACTTTAATTCACAACATGCACACAGTATATGGAACATCTTTTCCACACACTGAACACTGTCTGACTTTACTTTTCTAGTGTAATCCCTGTATCTGCTGTCACCCAAAAGAGAATAGGTTTCTTCTTTAGTGTGATTGCTCTAAAGGTTTCTTTCGTATGCCATTGCATAGGGGTTTTCTTCATCACCATCACCTCTGGCTTGTCCTCTAAACCTACATCCAGATTTCTGTAAAGTTGCTTTGCACTGATATCTCTTCTTAAAACTTCTATACAAGTAATCCATTAAATCAAACTTAATTAAGTTAATGACAATTGTATGACTCACATTTAATAGCCTGAGACCAAGTTGTTCTCTCTTATTTGTTACAAATAAAATTATTCAATCAGTTGTATGCAGTTAGTAATCATAAAGTAGTTAAGTAGTCTATTTATGTTGAAGTGTTGTGACAATTAGGATTTAGTTTTGTTTGAAATCAGGAAAAACAATTTTGGCCTTGGGTCCACGTTAAGAGTGGGATTTGAGATGCAATTAATTTTGAGTAAAAAAAAAACACAACTGCATTGGCAGAATTTGAGTAAACCCCTGTTGTGCCAATCAAACGACATCAGCACAGGTGTGTTACTTTCTAGGCACCAGAATAGCATCAGTGGAAAAAAATAGTTCACTATACTGATAAATAATGTTTGCACCTGCAACAGAATCAAGCCTCAAATGTAACACAGTTATGCACAGAGGAACTGAACTTAAAAAGGGTATAGACGTTGAATACAGAAATCAGTGTATAGCAATGGGAATTAGTAGATTCTCCCAAGGAACAGTTTCTCATTCACTGGTGATAGCTTGTCCTTCTGAGCACAGAAACCAGCAGCAGAGATCCTGCTTCCCATAAGAGCTGCAGCGTAAGAAAGATACTGATGAATTACATGTCACTTGATACATCTTGATACTCCGTCAACAACAAGGCTCTGAACATTGAAAACCCAGAGCTCAAAATGGGACTATTTACTCTGACCACATACAGCTTGGAGACACTTCCCATTGGGAAAGCTCAGAGAGAGTCAGGAAATGCAGGAACACCAACTATCCAACGTGCACTGTCTGAACAGGCTATGGATATGCCTTTAAAGCGAAGGCTGATACTTGTATTTCTTCAGGGATTGCTTATCAAAGCGTCATTTTGTATGCTTTACTTAAATTATGCGTGCTGCTTTTTATAGTGAACAGAAATGTAATATTCAAAAAAAAAAAAAGAGCTGGCAAATCTCCCGCAGGGCTGCAAGCAGACATGTCACATGAACATTAGCATAGAAATAAAAAAGCCGAGCCTAGTGGAGCTCATTCTAAGAAACCTTTGCCATCTATTAACATTCACGTTTCTCCTTCTTTTCAATAGTCCTTTCTTATTAGTATGAGTCTATGCAGTTTCAACAGTGAAGGCATTGTTGAGAAAAGGGTCCAAATGTTAAGTAATTGCTCCTTTTCTGAGAGACGAAGAGAGGCCCAGAAGGAAAAGAAGAAGAGCAGGTTTACTGAATAGGCAAAATGTCTCACATTGAGAGGGTGTTGTAACTGTACCATTTGTCATATATTCCCCTTCCTTATACCTGTAAAGTGGTCTTTGGTTAAAGCATACCAATTATCCTAATTCTATAACTTCTTTTAATGGCACTTAGCACAAAAAAGCACTTATTTTAAAGCAGTGACTCTACCCAAGAGTGGGAAAAGTTCCACGCTATAACACAATTAGTAGAGCATCCCGAAGAGCTTCACAAGCAGCGAGCGGTAGCTAATGTGTGTGTGATGGAGGAAGGAGATGCAGATGTACGGACATGCTGGCCTAATGGTTCCCGCTCTAATAAATAGCGGCACCTCCACAGCAGGTACGCAGCCAAAGTCGCTTTCTCGTGTCCCAGCAAACCAGGCCATCCCCTTGATGAAGCACTCGCAGGTGTGGGGAACGTTCCATGCTGTTGATTGCATCAATTATTATTGATGTCCTATTAGGACCATTCTCATTCTGTTTTTCTTGTAATTAATCATAAAAAGAATTAATCACATTCTGGAGACGTTGCTACCACTACAGTTTTCCCCCGTACCTGTTTTTCGTTTTGTGTAAATTTCAGGCAAATTGTGCCATTATTATTAAAGCCTGAAATTTTCTGCTTAAAATTCAAGACATGTGGCAAAAGGTCTGTGCTTATGATGGATGACTATGGCAAAAAGTCATAAAAGATCCTCACTGAGGTATTTGTTCGGTTTACTGCATAGCAGTTTTTTTTTTAATCACGATGACCCAGCTGATCACTTCAGACTTCATAGCAGTATAATTTTAACGTTTAATGAGTAATCTCATATTGTATCTTCATTTTGTTGATGATGCCTATAAATAACACTTCTCATACTTGAAGATGCTCCTGATGACAGGTACGGGTGTAAATAACAGACAGGGAGTCATAATATGTTCTTCTTGTTCATTGTTCACACTTATTAGGGATTACGTTTTAGTGCAGATTGAAATGGGTCATTTGGATGGGGTTAAAATGAGAAAGAATTGAACTAAGAGGTTATTTCTAAAACTTTTGGCTATGTAAAAGCTGGAATATATGGCTGATCGGTGTACACTCAACCTCATTTATACAACAGTGATGTTGAATTCTTGAACCTGCTTGAACCAGAAGATGTTGACCGATTTTCTCTAACAGCACAGTTCTGTAACAGCTCTGATAGAAGTTTGGCTACAAGGCGAATCACAAGTTTATATTAATGCACTAATTCTTATAAATTATTGTTTTTGTAGTAACTCATACAGAGACTTGAATGGTGGAGCTCCCCCATAATCCCATATAATAATATTATATTATAATAATAAAGTGCTGTTATTTAACAAAGAACAATGTATTATCAATGATATAGTGGAAGAGATGTTAATTATGGAAGGATTATTGTCAGCCAACTTGGAAATCTAACTGTCAGTAAGATTTTCTAGTTTCTTCTGTCTTTTTTTTTCTTTTTTTGTGGTCATATTAACTTCAGGGAACTGGAAAAAACAGAGAGGGTGTTAAGACGATGACAGTTTATAGATAGATGGATAGATAGATAGATAGATAGATAGATAGATAGATAGATCGATAGATCGATAGATTGATAGATCGATCGATCGATCACTTTATTAATCCCAGAGGGAAATTTGTTCATTACAGCAGCTCGGTATAATAAGTAAGTAACAAAATTGTACCACAGG
>JAOVVH010000020.1:7161435-7180503 GCA_028566435.1 Scorpiodoras heckelii
ACCCACGCAGACACGGGGAGGACATGCAGACTCCACACAGAAAGGACCCAGACCGCTCCACCCGGGGATCGAACCCGAGACCTTCTTGCTGTGAGGCGACAGTGCTAACCACTACACCAACATGCGGCCCTCAAAGAAATTTAATTTACACAAAATTAACTTTTTAACTTTCATTATGCTTTGGCGAAAAAATGTAGGGTATTTATCAATGTACAGTACACCACAGTGCTGCTCAATGCTTAATTTTCAGTGGTAATATTGCTTAATATTGATTAAAGCAAGTAGCCAAGTTCACTAGAAAACTAATTAATTACATGCATGTGCATCTTGATGTCATGTGATCGACATTTCGCTGGCTGATAACGTTGAGTGGCAGAGGTTGAGAAATGAAGAGAAGCAGATAGAGAGAAAGAAACAGAGAGAGAAGGTGTGAAGACCATTCCGTTTATGCCTTCGAGTCAGTAGTAATACTCTTACAGACCCATCTCTCCATCATCCTCGTTTACAGCCCTGCTATCTCAACACTGCCACTTCCAGCACAAAATATCATTTACTTTGATGGATCACAGTTACCTACTAATCCAAATTTCATATTGTAAGTCTTTGTTTACAATATAAATCTAATCAAGTGCGCCTATCATGATCTGAGCAACGGATCAATAAGCAATATGGCTCTCACAGCTGCTTCCCATGGAGGATGTCTACTATTGCCAATATTTTCAACCCATAAAACTGCTTGGGTCTCCTTATTCTCACACATCCAATAATCTGTCAAGGTTAAGACAGAACGAATCTAAACACTGCCTATGAAGCTGTTAGATCAGGAGAAACCATGTGAATGATGACAGAAAAGGCTGTTGCACATTTGGTTGTTTTGAAGCTGTTGACATACACCACAGCAGCACAGAGAGGAGCACAGCCACCTCACAGCTCCAGGATTCCCAGTTTGATCCTAAACTCAGTTTACTCTATTTGAGGAGTTTCTGTGAATGTTCTTCCTGTGTTCATGTGGGTTTTTTTGGAGATGGGTTGTGTTATATTTTAAAGAAGAAGAAGGGAGGGGAGAAAAGTAGAAGAAAAAACAATTGTTTATTGAGGGTTAGTATGAAGGAGTTGTTTTAGAAATAGGTTAAGGTTAGGGTTGGGGTTATGGTTAGGGTTAGAGGAGGGAAGTTTGCCCTAAGACACCTTTGTAGATGTAATTAATAGCGTGAATCCCTTGTTGTGTTTGCTTCATTAAAAAGAGGAATTATATTCCTTAGGGTTAGGGTTAAGGTTAGGTTAATTGTTAGAACTAGAATTTTTAACAAAGTTTAATGAAATGGTTTATTAATTGCTTGCTGAATATTTGTGTATACGTTGTAGAACATCAAATAGCAGGTTGCAGCTGAAATGTTACAAATACTCTGTAAACATTCATGACATCTCATCCTGTTGTGTATTATATGTAAAGCATCTGTTGTCTTTCCTTGATATTGGTTTTCATATTTATGTTGAGTTATGATCTCACACTTTGTGTAACCTTAGATTATGAAGCATCTAAATAGCATTATTTAGAGGTCAATATTTAGAGGACATTATCTACGAAAACTTCTCAAAAGGAGAAAATCCTGGTAGTCTAACGTTTAGATAGCCTAAAAAACACAGAAAAAGCATCTTGAAAAATGAGCTCACCTTGCAAATGCACTTCACAGAGAACCCAGTGAGTGATGTCTTAATGCTGACCCACACTTACTTCTTTCACAAGGATCACATGGAACGATTGTGATAAACTCATCTGTGTCGGGCCACTTCATACTGCCACAACTCAACATTTATTAGACCAACAAACTTACAGTTGGGCCACTGTGCCACACAAGCATTAGACATGGTGGCATTTGGATTACTTTGTCCTAGAATCTAAATGCTATGAAAAGATAAAATATGGCTGCTTACCAGTGGGTCACACATATATACGACAGCTGCAGTATAAAAGAAATATGTCTGTAAAATAAGCCAGGTTTGGTCCAAAATCGTCTGCTATGTGCCTAGCATAGATATCTACAAATCGCCCACCATTAAGCATCACTCTGTTGTTAAGCATGTTGTAACACTGCTCATGACTCAGCCCATGATTGGGAATTCATCTAATCTGCTGCCAAGCTGGAGATGGTATGTACATGTCTTCTGCATGACCTGCGTGTTTAATCATGATGAGAAGATCTCTAAAGCTATGCTAGTCCACCTCCCTCAGCATCACCATTCTCACCATCTCTCTTTCACAATATCTTTTTCTTTGAGAGAAATGAAAAGAAAAGAGGCTCCACTCACGCTCGTAATCAAGGCATGATGTGTTGAGTTTAGGCTGCTCTAATCCACACAAAGCCCAGCAGCTGGGAACCATGGCCAGCCCATTTGAGCTCTAAATGAGAGAAATGGCTGGCCTGTGCCAGCTCCCTTAAAAACTCATTTACATCCTGTCAGGTTTCATTATGCAGCCAGACGATGAGAGTGGACAGAATCGGGTCGGAATGCAGGCCTCTGTTCAACTCGACCCTGCAAGCTGACCGCATCCTTGCATCAGACTTTCTTTTTCCCTTCCGGCTCATTCTTGTTTCACTCCTTCATTATTTCCTCTTTCTGCTCTGTTGCTTCTCTCCTCGTTGCCAATTGGTGATAATCAGGAATGCCCCAAATCCCATTTTTACAGTTTTATGTAATTATCTAGTGCTAAGAGCATCAGTGCAAGATTAGAGGTGCTAAACGCTGAGCCTTGGACAAATTATTGGAAAGGTTTTTGCATAATCATGAGAGAAGATAGAGAAAGGTAGGAGAAACAACATAGATAAAACAGATTGAAATGAACAGGGAGGGAATGCTGTACTGGAAACTCACTTAAAATCTTTTTTTCTGCCACTGGCCAAATCATGTAAGGTAAAACTGCTTCTCGTGAAAACCGTAACAATCCTGAACTATGTATGAAAAAATTCACTCCCAGAGGTTAGTGGTTCACTACTCCTAACAGAGAACCCTTGTCATTGAGTCATTATCACATGGTTTAAACCACATGATTCATTGTTATGGTTACTAGCAGAGTATGAGGTGATTCCTAATTTAAATTACACACCCATGCAGGGAGTTTAAAAGCCACACAATCATTACACCTCAATTTCAGGTCTGTGAATTGTAAAGCCAAATTACCATGTCTGTTTCCCCGGATGAACAATTGCCTCATTGCTGTACAACACAGAGTGGATTAAAAAAAATACTTGCAAATAATACGCTAATGAGAGATCTAAATTAAATACCTATGTTTTGATTGTAAACTACTGCTTTTTCCTGCAATATTTATGAGTAAGTAATTAAGGGCTGGAGTTTTTGGATGTAAACACCCTCGGATTTAGAACTGACAGGGCTGTTAGAAATGGTCGGACCACAACTGCAAGCCATGCAAAGCCTCTGTAACCAATACATCCACAGATATTACAGCTAATTGCCACTGTTAGTACTGAAGTACTACACACACACACACACACACACACAATTTGTATAACTCAGTACAGTCTGTATGAGTCGTGGTGCTCTCCCTGAGGCGATAGAGAACTTTGCAGTGCCTCTCTGTTCAGGCGTCAGGGGTGACATCTGTTGGGAGGTGACATAAACATTGCCTAATGAATTTTTAATAAACGTGATCGCGATTGGGCAGCCTCCCTGTGAGACTTGCATGGTTGGGGCATTTCTATGATTTGTAGGCTCACCTTGGAGACTCTACCATGTTAAGTGCACGCGGCAGGGGATGCTCTTTGTACCACATCAGGGACCAAATGATGTTGTGAACATTTTAATCAAGTCCTGTCTGTTCATTAGTGTAACAATACGCATTGCACAGTGGGGTGGGAGAGTCTAGCAGCCCCTGAGGGAGAGAGGTTTTTGATAAAGTCACAACTCCTCCAAGAGTGGCAGCTTTACCATACATTTAAATGGTCTGAGACGTTTTATCCTGTCTGTACTTATTTATTCAAAGTGACCTCACTGTAACATTTTGATACATCTTACAGCATGTTCATACATGACTCATTCACAGTAGAAAAATTTAAAAAAGATTATGTCCAGAAATAAATACACCAAATGGAGATTGTTGGGGATAGGGATCATTCCAAAAGCATGATGATTTTAAGCTTATTTGAAAAATACGAGCTCCTGACAGCACTGTCAACATTTTTAGTTATGTTCAGCCAGCATCTTACTTTAATATAGATGTTAAATCCTCTAGAAAAATACCAATGGAGAACTTGCGTAAGGTCCAAGATGACATTTTCAGTGAGAGAAAGAAATCAAACATGCACTCGAGATATACCCTGCATGGCCTACTTGTGCAATCAAACTGGCCACCTGCATCCTATTAAAGAACAGAATGATTTTTTTGCATTGCACTGCTGCCACCTGATTATCTGATTGGATAATTGCATGAATGGGCAGGTGTTCCCATTAAAGTGGCCACTGAGAGTTGCTCAACATATTATGTGGGATTTTGCCATTCAAACTATTAAATGTATTTAGTATTGCTTCATTTGTCATGTAAGGAGTTTGTGAGATTTTCTGTTATTGAATATTTCCTGATGTTTTATTTCATAGTGGGTTTTTTTTAATAATAGAAAAATAAAATGTTCAGCAATCAAAGAATAATATTTTTGTCATTTCTTCTAAGAATTTTATGTGCAATATTTTTGAAAAGAACAAGCCTCAAGAAATGAATGTTCTTTATAAAGACTTTGGTGGATTGTTTTAATGTGACCTGAGATTCGAGATGAGTATAATGATGACAGTGTTTCTCTGTCCTGCCTCAAGCTGAACAGGGTGAATAAATTTCAGTTCTCCCACTCACCCACAATGCTATTTTACCAAAGACCAGAAAAGCTTTCAGCATGTCAAGGGAGTCATCTTTCATTTCGCTGTATAGCAGGGTCCTCACTAAAATGGACTCTCTTCAGCACTTCCCCTTAAGGGGCAATTACTCTATTAATACACCCCGGTTATTCCTATTACCCACACAAGCTATATCCTCAATAGCACGTTTCTGCTTTGTATTCGTGTATGCCATTCAGGGTATTTCTGATTAAGGCACTGTGAGAAGAGTGGGGTCTCCATTACCATGCAGAGGAGCAGATTCCTGGGCTGGAATGGGGTTTATGTAACCTGCCCTTCAGGTAGAGCACCTGGTTCAGTCATTAATCATGTCCTGGTCCTCTGCCGAGGACCACAGTGGTGCCTGGCACATCCCACAAGCTAGTGCAGGACACCAAGCTGCACAGTTCCAACCTCAAAGGCCTCTATTTCCGGGACTCCTCAGAGATACCGCATAGAGAACTAGGTGCCATATTGCCCTGTAAGAGTCCTTCTGCAGCTTTTGCCAACTGTTTGACTGAACCTTAATTTCAATGAAAAAAAAAACAGTCCACACACAATTCTGGAAAATATATAGGCTGCATTTTAGGAAGATAAATTACAGAGGAAGTAATAGAAACCCAGTGCTACACCACAGAGTGCTGGTCTGACATAGATGAGGGTGTTATCCACAGGGATCACAAGATCTTCTCAGACTTCTTTAAAGCAGTCTGAAGCAGTTGAGAAGCAATCATGGTATTCCCAAAACTCCTTGCACTTTGTTAATAGAGAGCTGAAGTGATTATCACACTAACAGGTTATCGCATGCAGGGAAATTCTCACCGGGATAAGGTAGGATGTGTCCACCACACTGAAAACATGGCTCCGAGATCAGCAGGCTCAATTCACACCACGCATCACCATGACATGTTAAGAATTGCTCTCTAACCTTTAAGAAGAACTGTCCTTCAAAAAAAGTGACTCAAAAGTCTACTTTTTTTCATGAGGTGCTGATGCTAGTTTTACAAAATGCTTTCTGTTTTTAATTTCTTGAGCCAGTCTTGACACAGGGAAATTCCAAATATAAATCAGTAAACGAGTAATTATTCATGTGGCAGGACAGTGGTGCAGTGGGTAGCTCTGTCACAGCAAAAAACGCCTGGGTTCATTTCCCTGACCAGGCAGCCAGCATCTTTTCTGCGTGATGTTTGCAAGTTCTCCCTGTGTGTGTGTGGGTTCTCCCTGTGTGTGCATGGGTTCTCCTTGTGTGTGCATGGGTTTCCTCCGGAACCACTGGTTTCCTTCCACAGTCCAAAGACATGCAGTACTAAATTACCCCTAGGTGTGAGCATGTGTGAATGTGTCTGTCTATGTGTCTGCTCTGCGATGGACTGGCAACGTGTCCAAGGTGTTTCTCTGCCTTTCACCCTTTCTGGGATAGGCTCCAGGGCCCCCCAACATCCCAGTAGTAGGTTAAGAATCTTATATAATGAATGAATGAACAAATGAGCAATTATTCACCCTTGTGCTCAGAAATCTGTGATGTAGCAATGTTTTGCTAAATAAATAGAAATGAAACAGTCAAAACACTTTGCAGAAATAGTGCACTCAGTTGCAATAGCAGTAATACAAGGTAAATAATTGGCACTGACGTTTGCTATATCATTGGAATCAGTTTAGCAGCATTTGTACACATTGCTACATAGACTCAAGACCTTCTTTACTGATGTGTTTATGCTAAAGTTATAGATTCATGGTCACTATAATACTCCCAACTTAGCAATATTTTGACTGCAGTTACTTTATTTTTTCCAATATATTTTAAACAAAAATATTTTATTCCTTTAAAAGTAGAATTTGTCTTCTTAGGTTAATATAATCCTAGCTAGTAGATATATGACTGAATATTAAAACATTCATAGTGAACAGATAAGGTGTTACAAATACAAATAGGATGTGCAATACATGAAGATTCACAGGGCATTTGGTCAAGACTAGAGGTGTGCTACGGGACTGGGTTTCCAGTGGATGCAACATAAGCTGGAGGTTTTACCTTTCATACGTGTGCAAGTAAGTAGTCAGATATGATACTTTTGGGACAAGAAAAGGCCATGTTTGTTAGCATAGATTTACAGCATACTTGGTAAATGCCTGGTAAGGGCAAGGTGGTTAAAGTTAGGCTACTAGCTTGGTTATATTAATAAAACCAACTAAATTTATTTTCAATGTAACATCAAGGATAGGTACAAATCAAAATAATAACTGTGTGAACTGTGTCTAGTTGAGGATTATTATGAGCTTGAGTGATGTAGCTGTCCTTGAGGAGCTGTCAGCACTTTTGGGGGATTTTATAACAAAAACAGACAAACAAATTCCAATTTTGACCACATCCAGTTTAAATCTGAATACAGATATAGATACAGATATTTGGAGCATTAAAAACATCTGGATACAGACACATACAGTGGCACTGCATTACTTCTAGCAAGCTAATATAATTTATTCTATCATTTATATGGTATATATGAGCACTTTTTGGTGCCGAATGGGCTGGTTGGCCCAAATGCTGAATAACTGCTGATCTCCCGCGATTTTAACACTCAACAGTCTCTAGGGTTTACTCAGAATGGTGAAAAAAAAAACAACAACAACAAAAAAAACAATGAGTGACAGTTCTGCAGGTTGAAACACCTTGTTTAAGAGAGAAGACAGAGGAAAATGCCCAAATTGAGTTAAGCCAACTGTTAGAAATTCGGCCGTCGGGAATCGGGTTCAAATTCGGGAGTCAGGAGACTGGACCGCTTCAGCGTTGACGAGTTTATTGACACACACACAAGAGCGCATGAGTACAATGTCGATCACGGCCAGTCTAATCTAATCTATTTCGGGAGGGCCTTATATACATTGGGAAATGTGGGAGGAGGAATGAGGAGGAAGAAGAGGAGTTTAAGGAGGGGTAAGTGTGGGATGAAATTGAGGAGGAAGAAGAGGAGTTTAAGGAGGGGTAAATGTGGGATGAAGGTGAGGGCAATTGGGTTATCAACATTAGGGG
Organism: Scorpiodoras heckelii; assembly: GCA_028566435.1. Lineage (NCBI taxonomy): Eukaryota > Metazoa > Chordata > Actinopteri > Siluriformes > Doradidae > Scorpiodoras > Scorpiodoras heckelii. The sequence goes on from JAOVVH010000020.1 coordinate 7,169,351, forward strand.
GGGTTGATAGTAATCACCATAGGAGGTCAGCTCAACCTTATGGTTGAGGCTTTAAAGGATCATACAAACAAAGGAGGGAGGTGTTGACTCTCTGCAAAGATGGGCAACCATCAATACTTTTCAGTGGGTTGATGGGTTGCCACATTAGGGGGTTGATTGTATTACTTTATGGTTGGCCATGCAGCAATGGAGAGGAGGTGACTACTTCAGGTCGGCAGACGAAAAGTAGTCTCCATATTGACAAAGGAGTAAGATGCCAAGTATCTATGTGGCTAAGACCATCAGAAAATAATGTTACAAAGTAGCATATTTTCTCTCACAACAGAAAGGGCACAGTAACTCAACCACTCTTTACAACTGCAGTGAGCAGACACAGAGTTGGATGGGCTACAGCAGCCGAATACCACATTGGATACCACTCCTGTCAGCCTAGGACAGGAATCTGAGGCTACAGTGAGCACAGGATCACGCAAATAAAGAGTGATTTTTTTTTTAAATCATCTGTCCTGTTGTAGTGAGTCTTTGCCCACTATAGCCTCAGACACCAGTTCTTGGCTCACAGACGTGGCACCCAATGTGGCCTTCTGTTGTTGTCTTACATCCAGCTCTATATCTGATGTTTTGTGTAAAAAATAAAAAATAAAATTAACAATAAAAACTTTTACCCAAATAACAAAGAAATAATACATTTTCTTCTTAGAATATGTTAATGATTTTCTTCTTTTTTTTTTTTTTACTTAATTCATTTTTGTTACATTACATATTCAATACATTCACTGAGAACTGTGGAACTTTCACTGCAACTCCTTCAGTTTGCTTTCTTGAGCCTTTTCACACAAACAGCCCCTTGTTTGTAACTTTTATTAATATAGCACTTTTCTACAAACACTACAAAGTGCTTAATAGTGATAAAGATGAAGATATAAATTCAAATGTAATAAAAAGAATATAAATTTGATATTCATAATAGACATGTGTCCATGCAGAGAGGCTAATAAATACTGGTGTGTCTTAAGCCTTTTTTTAAACAGTGCCTTAGACCCAGCAAGTCTGATCCATGGGCAAACTATTCCATAAATTAGGAGCACAAACTGCAAAAGCACAATCGCCATTTTGTTTCCTCTTAGTTCTTGGAACTACTAAGAAACCTTGGCTGGAGGACCTTAATGGCTTAGCATTTAAATACAGGACTAACAACTCAGAAATATATTCTGGACCATCTCCATGCACTGCCTGGTATGTTAATACCAAGATCTTATACTTTACCCTAAAAGCTAGAGGTAGCCAATGCAGTGATATCAGTACTGGTGTAATATGCTCCCTTCTTTTGGTCTCTGTTCGAATGTGGACTGCAGCATTCTGAACCAACTGGAGTCGTGTCATAGCTCCTTGAGTAATACGTGCAAATAGAGCATTACAATAATCTAACCTTGATGATATAAAAGTATGAATAATTTTATTATTCATCTATGGAATCAAATCAAATTCTAGCAATATTTCTCAATTGAAAATAACAGACCTATATCAGCTTATTTATGCATTGAGAAACTTAATCGAGAATCAAAATTGATGCCCACATTTCTAGAATATAAATTCATCCTTGAAGCCTGCAAACAAAGATCCTTAATGAAATCACTAGCATTGGTTTGAGGGCCTAAAATCAACACTTCAAGTTTTTCCTTCATTCAACTTCAGGAAATTACAAGCCAGTCAATCATTAATAGCTTAAATACATCCCATTAGATTCTGTAGTCTACTCAAATCATCTCTCTTTACAGATACATAAAGCTGTGTATCATCAGCATAAAAGTGATGAGATATTGAAACCCTAGAAGCAGTGAAGTTGGGTTAACTTTAGTAAAGCTGAGTATATGGTTAACGAAACAACAACTCGATAAATACCATTATGTCAACCTCTTGTGTTCAGTGGTTTTAAAATTAATACAGAGTTTACCACATTTATGGCAAACAAACGCACCCCTGTGTAAGGAACCAAACAGGGAATATGGTCACTTGCTGTAGACAAATAAGGAAATTGTGAGTTAGCGTTAGCCATTTGAACTGACTCGTGAATATGATTGGCGGAAACACTATCAACAATCAACTTGCCCACCATATTTTTTTAACTGGCCCTGGCCATTACTCAACTGCTGAATACATATCCACTGTACATGTAAAAGAAGAGATGCTCTCCTACAAATTGTAATTACTTTAAGGAATATATATATTGCAGAGACACAAGGGACACAAATGAGAAGACACAGCAGCTTAGTTCCAACTTCCTCTGCCATCTCCACTGACTAACACACAATCCTATCATTAGGCTCAAAGCCCATCTAACCTTTGAGTGAGGTTGGCCCCCTGAGACATGCCAGGACAATGAGCTAAGCAGCAGTCATGTTTAATCTCTTTCCATCTTCTCTAATCTGCTGTGCTATTGACGAGGGAGATATCCCTACATAATGAATTAATTACAAAAACAATGAGAGGAAGCAGAGAGATCAGCTCACAGGCAATTGGGACAGAAGCTCTGAGCTTTTCTCTGGCTGGATTCACATTAATGTCATCATTATGTTCTTATGTCCAGTTTAGACATCAAAAGAACTGCAAACTGCATGTATTAGCTTAGATGATCAGATCATATTGCCATATCACATGCTTCAATGGTCCTAAGGGATAACACTGCCAATATACAGTACATACCTTTCATCAGCACACACACCTAAACTAAAAAAGGCAGAAGTTGAATTCTGTCCTCATGCTCTCTGGTGAAACATCCATCTTATCATGATTTGTCTAGAGGTTGTATGGCTCAAATTTTCACTCATAGGTATCCATGTTTAATCCTCTCTAATCCCCCCAAACAATGGGTTTGGCTCAAATCAGAGTGGGCCAGATATGATCAGCTCCTTAGGGGGACCAAAGGTGTGATATGCTGCCAACACCACGATGATAGCAGATGAGCATATCTAGCGTAGAGGAAACCCTAATTATAATGCAGTCATTATGTACTGTCAAACCTGTGTCAACAGAAAGCCATCTTATTGTAAAGGAGAAAAGGATAGAGTTGAATCATTTGTTTCATGAACTTGCATCCAATTTTGCAAATGTTCTCATTGTTTGAAGCACATTTTAATAATCTTAGCATAGCTTTTGAAGTAACAGTTAGATGTGGTGAGGGGGTGGTCAGAAAGATGTAATAATCAGCCTGTTACAAATATCTTCTTAGAAATGTAATAAATTACAGAGTTAAATCCCACAGAGTCAATGTTGTGGATGTTTGCATTATGAAAAGGAGTTTAAATATGTACTTGCAAGAGACAGAGCTGTGCTTCTTCTCATTCTCAAGTCAAGTAGGCTTGACTACAATGAGCTACAATGAGCACTGCATGAAATAAAATAAAATAAAACAAAATAAAATAAAAATCACAATTAAAAATTAGAGAAAAAAAATAGTAAACAATTACAAATTATTATAATTATATTTATACATTTTTTTATTTCAGATAATTTGGCTAATTTTGAGCATTTACTTCTAGAAAGAAGCCAAATCATCTGCCAAAAAAGTTAGCTTTAATAAAAATATATCAAGAAAAATTATATAAAAGTATTATATATATATATTATATATGATATAAAAATTATTAATTTTATATTTAGTTTTTTATCAATTAATTAATTCATTCATTCATTCGTTCATTCATTCAGTGATTCATTCATTATCTTAACCGCTTATTCCTGTCCCCAGGGTCATGGGAAAGTCGGTGCCTAGCCAGCGGCATAGGGCGCAAGGCAGGATCAACCCTAGACAGGGCACCAATCCATCATAGGGCAAACACACACACACACACACACACACACTAGAGGCACTTTAGAGACACCAATTAACCTAATATGCATGTCATTGAACTGTGGGAGGAAACTGGAGTACCCGGAGCAAACCCACTCAGACACGTGGAGGACATGAAGACTCCACACAGAAAGGACCCAGACCACTCCACCTGGGGATCGAACCCGGGACCTGCTTGCTGTGAGGCGACAGCGCTACCCACCGATGTAATAATATAATTTAAGGAAATACTAGATCAGTTCAACTATATCATAATATTTATACTTAGCAAGATGTCATTATTGCACAGAGAGGACGAGTAACAGTGACAGACAGTGTAAAATCAATAAATACAATAGACAACAGACTATAAACTATATAATATATAGTTTATAATAATATAGTTTATAAACTATATTATATATAGTTATATATAGGAGAATTGGTAGTGTAAACTCCTGAGAAGCAGTAAAATGTGATAATTATCCTTATTTGGGTTGAGTTTGCTCTAATGTGTTCATTTCACATGAAAGACCTAAACACTTTGTAATCTTGTGCTGAGAAACATTGTATTTGAACTGACTGACAATTTTCTCATGAAGTTTGGCACAAAGTGGTGAACCACGACCCATCCTTGCTTTGCAGAGACTAAGCCTTTGGTGGATGCTCCTTTTATACTCAATCTTGATGATCTTCACTTGTTACCAGTTAAACTGCTAATTGTGGAACCTTCCAGTGTTACTTGTATAACTGTCCCAACTTTTTTTGAGTGTGTTCCTGCCATCAATTTCTAAATTTGTTTATATTTAACAAACAGAATGAAGTTCGTCATTGAAAACACTGAAAATTATTTCGTCCTTTTATCTGTTAAATAAAGGTTCAAGTAAATTAACAAATTACAGATTTCAGTTTTACTGCATTTTTAGAAAGTGCCCCAACCTTTCTGAAAATGGGATTTGTAGGTTCCTGGTGCATCTGCATTTTTTTCAATCCATTGTGCAGGTTGGTTGATTGATCGATTGATTGATTGATTTTTACAGTTTGACCATCTTTTCCTTATTTCCTAAAACAAGGACATTTGTGCATGGACACAAATCAAACTACACTCTTGTGGTTTACTAAAACAGAATAGTGACATCTCTATTGATTACAGCTATTTGTACTGAAACAACTACATTCAAGAGGAATCTGCAAAAAATTGTTAAAACAGCACAGTAAAGTCAGGAAACAAAATTCTAAAGTCAGGGAACATGAGAATCATAAATAATATGAATAAATAATATGGGATGAATAAATGATTTGAGATAGAATGATATATTTTTTATACATATTTTTTTATGAATGTAGAGTCCAGTACATGGCTTGCAAATCTGCAGCAGGCTCTGAAAACAAGGTGTAAGCAATGATTTGCTCATATATACATTAAATACTCTTGTTTATGTGGAAACCTTTTATTGCATTACAGATACCAGTTGGCAAAATTAAATTCAGCCTTCAATTGAGACCAAGAAATTGTCTCACTTGGATCTGTAGGAGTTTAAAACCAGGAATCAACTTGAGAGATTCAGCTCTCAGGTTTGTGTGGAAGAAAACAAACAAAACAAAACAAAAAAACCCCACACCAGTAGCAGTTAATTTCCTCTTGTTTACTCAGTGCAAAGCTGGACGTGAGGAGGCCACACGCACATGGCACAGGCTAACGATCGATTTGAGTGTGCTATAAACACAAACCTCTTACTTACACAGCTACCCATGTGGACTGCAGCCCAGTCACTCCATATCCAGAAAGTTTCAATGTCAAAATGTATTAAAGCCTCGCCATATGATCCATCTGTTGATTTTTTTAAATTAATTTATTTATCAAAATAAAAATAGAGCCAACCTGAATTCTTCTAAAAATCATAGCCACTGTTGTGCAACAAGCTAGTAATAGAGAGAAACAGCGTGATGAGAGTCGCTGGCGAGATCCTGCTATCACTGCTCTTTGGAAAACAACATTATCAAGGCATTAATGGCTGTGATGACTTTCCACTCATTTGGTTCAGGGTCTTTATGGGGGGTCAGAGCTGATATTTATCCTCGCAGCTACAACCCTGTCTTCTAATGGAGCATGCCCAGAAAAAAAGGCCCCAGTGGGAAACACTTCATGGACCATGCACTCTTCAGGTATCAGTGTGGTCAGACAATAACATACCTGTCCTGTGAAACACAACCAGTGTGGTGTGAACAGAAGAGTCAATAGCTTTTGAGATGGATCAAATTGCCTGCAATTGTTTTACATGTATATGTGTCAGCTTTAAATCTGAAGTGCCTTGAGTCAGATATAAAGGCACAAATACACACAATGGGTTGTCACAACTTTTGTTTGGAATCAACTTAAAACACAGGTTATATAAAAAATGATAGTAATAATAAAGGGCTAGCTCACTGATCCCTCGCAAATATTAGAGTACACTATCATTTTAACCAGCAGTAAAGCACACTCCTACATGTGTGATAGCAGGTCAATATTTTCACTATAGGAATACAGCAATGTTGATACCCACATTGTGTATACAAAGTTTATTTCCGCTACATATGAGGAAATATTACACTGATTTATCTCACAGTTGTGAGTTAGTGTGACTTTGTGCTTTTACTTATTAGGCTCTTTTCAATAATTTCTTTGTCCTTTTGTCTGTAAAATAAAGGTTTGAGTGAATTGACAAATTACAGATGTCAGTTTAACTGCGTTTCAAGAAAGTGCCCCAACTTTTCTGGAAATGGGGTTTGTGGGTTTCTTATGCATCTGCATTTTTTTTTTTTTTTTTTTTTACTTATTAGGCTCTTTTCCCTAAACAAGTCACTCTAACACCTCAGGCACCTCTATCTTGTTCAGCCTTGAGTGGGCTGTTTTTACAGAAAAGAATAATTTAGATAACTGCAGCATATACTTGGTTTTGTTGTACTTTGATTACTGTGAACAGAAGCATAACTCACAGTTGCAAGAAAAAAGTAGCAGTTGCAGAATCAGTATTGATAAGCATAAAAAATACTCACTAATACTCATACTACTACTCAGCCTGGGGAAAAAAATCACATTGATAAATCATTTTGAGGTTCATGCATTAACAGTAAATCTTAAAAGAACCCAGCCAAGGAATCTAGCTGTGTACTTTGTGGGCTAGCACCTTGCTGACATTTTTAAATGCTTGCAGTTCACTGTGGCATCCACACTTCATTAACCACGTCAGCGAATCCTGATGCCATTCTCCTGTTTGACTTTTTAATCTGCTGAAACCGCAGCGGTTGGACGTCCATTGATCATGATGTTGATGTGGGCAGCAGTACCTCTCACCACGCTGACATTTTCCACAGGCTCTCTTGTTTGTGGCAAACCCTTCCTGCTGCATGGCCAAATCCACCGTGGGGTGACAGGTGAGTGACGCAGCTAACAATAGTCTGAGCGGACCACGCCACAGCCCGCCACATGATAAATTACCCTCATCAGTTTGTTTTGCCAGCAGCCTCTTGCAGGTCAGTGCCAAGGCTCCGGCTGACATTTTGTCCCATACTGTATATGCAAATACCTGCCAATCAATTAGCAGCCAACTCCCTCCTCATCCTCCTCCTGCTTGCAGGGCATTGTGATTAAAATGAATTGATTGTGCAGTAAAATCAACACAACAACTTGCCAAGAGCTCAGGGTCAAAAGGACTTAGTGAAAATATAAACACTTTCTTCAGGCATGACAACAGTGCTTACTCTTAATTTTCACTGCCCACCTTTACACACATCCACTTTCAGCATCATATGCATAAAAGGGTGAAACAAATGAATAATATGAAGTGTAAAGTCTGAACTAAAGCCGGTCATTTGTTCAATCACTTGAAATCTTATTTAAGTGATAAAAGTACAAAGAAAACATTTTCAATGTCAAACCTAATTGTATTTTGTAAATATAAAAAATAGGATTTGACAACTGCACCATCAAGCCCTCAGGCAGTCTTGTTCATGATGGACATAGCCACATGCACTCTTGGATAGCTTGGAAAATTATTGTCACTTAACTCAATCTGCTGGTGCATCAAGAAATGCAACCTGAAACTGTACTGAAGTCATTTGAGATCTACTGAAAGACAGTGGAAACCTGCTTTGTGGTCAGATGAGTTCACGTTTCAGCTTGTTTTTGGGAGAAAATGGACATTGAGTTCTATGTGCCAAAGATGTAAAAGACCGCCCAGACTGTTACCAATGAAAAGTGCAAAAACCAGAATATGTGATGGCATGGGGGTGCATCAATGCCCACGGCATGGGTGATCTGAAAAGTGAAATTACCATTATTGCGGAGGATTATACTGGTATTTTGGAGAGAAATATGCTGACAACGTTTATTTCAGCAGGACAATGCCAGGCCTCATTCTGCATGAGTTACAACAGCGTAGCTTTGTAGACACAGGGTGTGTGCTTAACTGGCCTGCCTCCAGTCAAGATCTGTCTCCTATTGAAAATGTGTAGTGCATCATGAAGAGGAGAATCAGAAACAGGGACCACGAACTGTTGAGCAGCTCAAGTCTTGTACACAGCAAGAATGGGCAAAATTTCCACTTGCAAAACTGCAACAATTAGGAATCTTACATTCCCAAACGATTAAAAAGTGTAATTAACAGAAACAGTGATGTGACCCAGTGGTAAACACGCCTTTTTCCCAACTTTTTTCTGAGTGTGTTGCAGCCATAAAATTAAATTAAATATTAAAAAATAGTGTTTAGTTCATAATTGGAAACGCTAAAAATATTTTCTTTGTCCTTTGTATGTTAAATAAAGTGTCAAGTGAATTAACAAATTGCAGATTTCAGTTTTTATTGCATTTTTAGAAAGGGTCCCGAGAAAATTTGGCACAATTTCTAAAAATCACATGCGATGATATCTAGTTTTTGTGTGTCTTTGTGTCTGTGTGGCTTTCCTTTGGGTTCTCCAATTTTCTCCCACCTCCCCCCAAAATGCCCAAAGGTGGATTGATGACTTTAAATTGCCTTTAAGTGTGTATGAGTGTGTGAATGAAGTGTCCTGCAATCCTGACCAAGAAAAAAAACAGTTACTGGAGATGAATGAATGAACAATGAATAATAAGAGTTAGAACTAACCCTGTTGCAACAGATAAGAAGAGTTATCTAATCCTCCTAACAGGGGTAACAATAGGCTAGATATAATATTCTTACAATAACATGATGTTCTTTTTGCTGTGGGGGTAATTCAGTATCTCATCATTACCAACACTGAGTACAGCCCAACATGACTGGTACAAATAGTATACCTTATATATACCATTGTATACCTTTTAGAGCTGAAGATCTTTGTCCGAAACCGGCGGGACCCAACGGGTTAGGTCGGGTTCGGGCTTAATTTCTGTCATTTTACTCGGGCTTGGGTCGGGCTTGGGTTTGCGTGGTAAATGAGCGGTCAGGTGATGCATTTCGATTAGCACCAGAAAGATGCAAAAATGGATGCTGAGGAGGTGAAATGGAGGCTGGCCTCTGGCGATTACATTTTGGTTGCACCGTCAGCGAATGTAAAGTCTGAGGTGTGGAAAAGTTTTGACCATGTCCATAATGAGAATGATGAGTCAATGACATTTGAATAGCCTAATGTCGGGCTGTAAACGGGTTCGGGCTTTTAAAACGGCGTACTTGTTGGGCTCGGGTCGAATTCTGTCGGGCTCGGGCCAGGTCGGGCTTCACTTTTCAGGCCCGATTACAGCTCTAATACCTTTACACTTATTTTGCCACTATACTGATGGCCAGAAAGGTACAGTTAATTGATCTGATAATGTGGCTAGTTAATACTAGTATCATATCATTACTGTTTACCTGTATCAACATGTACAGTTTTTGTTTAAAGTCAAGGTATCTTGCCTAAAATGAAATGAAATGAAATGAACTGAAGTCAAGAAAGTCTGGAAAACCCAAAGGAAATTGAGGCAAACTGTGTACAAAGTTCTGTATGATATCTCACAACAGATAGAAAATTATTTTATTCTCACTACCTTATACATGTATGATTTGACAGAAAAAAACAAATGGGTCTCCCAAACGGCTCAACGGTACAGTGTTCTTCCTATCATTGGGTGATTGCAAGTTCAAATCCCAAAGATGCCACAGCCGTCCATGGCCAGAAAGTCCAAAAGAGTAAAATTGTTCATGCTCTGTGCATAGAAGGGATGGCATTACTCTCCTCTGTCAGTTACTGTGACTCGAACCAATTATGGGCATCTGTGAGCTCATGTATGCAGAGGAGGGCTCATAGAGCTTTCCTCTGAGAGTGTTCAGCTGCACTGTGATGGAACATGAGCAGCAGTTTGAAAAGATGTGGTGACTAGTTTTATGTGTCTCAGAGGAAGAATGTGCTAGCATTCATACTCCCTGGTTGGTAGCTGTCATGTGATGGGACAGGTAGCTAGTAGGTGGGGATTTGCAAATGACCAAATTGGGTAAAAATTTAATAAAACCCCCATAACTATCAAATAAAGCATCTTCCTATAGTCTTGTCTACACTAGTGTCTTAAAAAGACATGAGCTTCACTGAGTATTTTAGGTGAGAGAAAACATGGGAGAGAAAATAAAGACAAGGAGAGAAAAAGGTGTCACTAAAGCTGGAAATTATTATTATTTTTTAAATAGACTTTTTATTAGATCCATTTTTATGCATCAGGAATGAGCAAAAATCTCTGCTAATGAAACCTCTTGTTTTCTTCTCTATGGCCATGGCCCACTGGCCTCAAAAGAACACCTTCATGATGCAGCCTGTGGCCATTTTCATCTCTCTATTTTCTTTCCCCATTTTGTTCTACCTGAAACCATGTGTCATCATAAACCGAACATATAGTCCCTGCATGCCTCAAGTCTATTTTGACCTTCCACCTGTACAGTGGATGACATGAGATGAGGCAGGGAAATTTAGGATCTCCAATTCACCTGGCTGCATGTAATGTGAAAAGAAACCCAAGCAGACATAAGAAGAACATACAAACTCCACACAGAATGGACCCTGACCTTCCAGCTGTGGAAATCGAACCCACTGTACCCATTATGGTTTTACTAAATTTGTCATTATCACCTCCTTTGTCAGTTTACACTCCATCTTGAATCTCTGTCATTAGATCATTGTCACTTCCTGGTTTTGTCATGAGTAACTCTGCCTTGTAACCTGTAGGTTTTTAAATACTCTGCCTTTTCATTAGCAGTTCCAGAAGTTCTTTGTCTAACTGTACGTGTGTGTGTGTGTGTGTGTGTGTGTGTGTGTGTGTGTGTGTGTGTGTGTGTGTGTGTGTGTGTGTGTTTGTGTG
>JAOVVH010000020.1:7187656-7205956 GCA_028566435.1 Scorpiodoras heckelii
GCAACAACAGATGAGCTACTGTCTCTGACTTTACATCTACGGGGTGGAGCAATATGGTGGATGTGTCTCATAGAGTGTACAGTAAATGAACACAGTGTATAAAAACTCCAGCAGCACTGCTGTGTCTGATCCACTCACACCAGTACAACACACTTTAGAGAGCAGAGTAAAGGGGAAACAGATGGACTAGAGATGGACTAGACTAGAGAAACAGATGGACTACAGTCTGTAATTGTAGAACTACAAAGTGCAGCTATATGGTTAGTGGAACTGATCAAATAGACAATGAATGTAGAGAAAAGGAGGAAACAAAGAAAACAAAGCAGAATTTAAAGGATAATGTCTTTGGAAGCTCTGCCTCATCTATCAATTACAAAGCATCTTCAAATGGGTTATTGTTTTGCTCGCTTTTTGTTGCACATTATATTACACAGAGTATTGACTGTATCACAATTTAACATTGATTTTCCTGTTGTACATGTAATTTTTCTTTTTTCCTTTTTTTTGTTTGAGTGGTGTTACACTCAACCCATACAATGTTACAATTGTTCTGCTTTGCTGGTACTTTACATTAACATGGGACTCCTCCTGGTTTCAGTGAGATTTTATAACACTCATTGATGATTTTGATAACCTGGCATATACAAAAATGAAGACGCAAATATCAAGTACACTGAGACATATTAGTATATCAAATGTAAACCAGAGTACACTTGACAATAGATATAGTTCTCTTGCATGCTAGTATAGTAAAAGTAAACTAAAGTGTACTTGGCAATTAGTCTTTACAACTATACTTAGACATGCTAGCATATAAAAAGTAAATGAAAGTATACTTAATGAGTATGCTTTTCTTCTAGTATGCTTGGACATTCTAGTACATTAAAAGTAAACTTAAGTATACGCAACCTTTAGTATACTTCTCTTCAAATATACATAGACATACTAGTATGTTAAAAGTAAACTAAAATATAATTGGTAATTAATGTGCTTGTCTGTAAGTATACTTGGACATGCTAGTGTATTTATGTGTTTTTATGTTTTTTTTATATTTTATGTGGTTTTCAAATTAATTTCTCAAGATAAATTTTATTCTTTAGATAAGAAAGTTACATATCATCCTGTGGATTGTGATCTTGTTAACAGTAGTGGACTGTCATTCTTTTAAGGAATAGGCTTACAATTGCTTCTATTTCCCACCAGGAATGATCAGTGTGCGAGTTGTACTGTTTCACACCAGGAATTCTTGTGAGAGTTCTGAGCCCTTAAAATTGTGTCCAAAAAAAATCTGAACACCCAAACATTTATCTAACTATATGTTGATCTAGTCAGTGTGATACATGCTTTTAGCAGAGGTACTACAAGGTGGTAAAAGCAATACTCAAGTGTCACTGTGGTAGAAACATGCACAAAAAGGAATCTCTGTTGCATGTGTATGCAAAGTCTGGAGCACTGGCAGCATCTTTCCTGAGGGAAAAAACAGAAACAAAAAGAGTATTATCACCTTCCTTTGGAAGCAAAAAATGCAAAGAATTATTTACCCTCACCGGCCAGGCCCCAGGATAGAGAGATTTGCAGTGCAATGCTGATTGTGTGTCCTGAAAGCCTTTGGGGAATCTCATGATCCCTGGGTAACCGGAGAAGGGGAAATAAAATAAAGGAGGTCTGAAAATGAAATTGTAGGTAGGATGAGGTGCATACTCTTAGGTGCACACAAACGATCTCATGCACACACACACACATTCAGGAAATCCCTTTGTATCATCAATCTCACCCTTCAGAGCAGGACCCCCATGAGTCTCTGCTTCCGTTTCTGGCTCTCTCTTTCTCTCTGTATCTAGACACGGTCTCCAGACACCTCCCTCCAACCAGGCCACTGAACCGGCCTGCATTAAAACAGCACACACTCCTATTATATATCGCTGCAACTCTTCAGTCAGACCTGCATAAACCCTGTAATGCAGAACGGAAGGAGTTACAGATCTAATTGAAATCACACTGTCTGATTCAGGATAAGCCAATAAAGTGTGGATGAGCAGAACATGTAGAAGAGAGCCTGAGGAGGAAGCTAAGGAGTGTTGGGCTGCATTATATCTCCCTTCTCTGCCAGAACACTTTTGATGTGATGATGCGAGTTTACAATGGGACATGACACTACATGCTGAGTTCTTATTGATTACTGGTTTTAGCTCCCTCAAAGCCAACTGACACAGAAACACTCTTTCCACAGACCCTTTTTCAGCCCACATCAAAAATGTACATCAAAAGTGAACAAATTATAACTGACTTTTATGGGAGAAAAAAAACTAAAAATGTCAAGCTTTGGTTTCAAGACTGTCTGTGTGTGGCTGTAAAATGGTAGCTCTGATGCCAGAGCCCACTACAAAATCACTTTTGGTTAATGGCCCAATCAGGAAAAGCTGTATGACGCACTGCCATGGTCAGTTCAGGATTAACTGAGGGCATGAAAAAATAAAAATAAGGTCCAGAATTCTGAGTCCAACAGCTTTTATGAGTCTGTTATAAAAAATGTATTTAATTTTTTTTATTATTTAATCGCACTACAAATTAAAGTTTCTTATTTTTTAAACTAATTTGCTTACATGCTTACATGCATCTTACAAGTGTCTACAGTTTAATAGGGTACTTTTTTAAACAGTAGCTGCCAGCAATCAACTGAAAAAGATTGATCTATTGACATGTTTTGTTTAAAAAAGACGTTGTCTTATTAAATATGCATGCATTCAAACAATAAAAAAACGAATATCTACTCTTGTAATAATGCTAGATGTAAAATATTTATTTCACTTTGAAGATACTGAAGTGAAAGACTTGAAATCACAGACTGTTATAGGTTTTTTTTCTGACATCTTGTGATGCTAAAATGAATGTTAATACAACAATAATCAAGATGTGGAAACTTCCTCTGTAATATTATCTTCTCTTCTTTGTAAATAAGAATAGAAATGAATGTGCATTTTCATGAATTTTCACACATTTCATGAATGTAGTTTTTCTAGCAAACAGAGATTGCTGTTTTAAAAATTGTCAAGTATTTTAATGTGTTTCCATTCTCGTTAGTCAGATTAATCAGGCTTCTAATGGAAATCAACATCCATGTCATAATGACACATACAGTACATTGAAATATACTATACTGGAAACCGATAGAGCTTAAATACTTTTTCACTTAATTAAAATTGTTGTTACATTTAATATTTTCAGTTATTGAGTTTTGGATGAAACCATTCAATTCAGTTGACCAGTCAAGTGAATATATCTTTACTATCAATAATTAATACCTATTATAATGATTGATTGTAACATATGTCAAAATTTAAAAAATAAACCCTGTGTCTATGCTTCATGGATCCCTGGACTACTTTGAGGGGGATCCTAAAGATCCTTTCTGTCCATAATTATTTAACCATTATCAATATCATTATCTTTATCAAATGAATCATTCTCCATTACAAATACCATTCTTCAAAAGAGTTCTCTCTGGCGCCAGCGATTCATTTTAAAGATCCACCAATCAAAGGGTTCTTTGAAAATGAAAAAAATAGTTATTTAATGGCATCAGATGAAAGTGGAAAAATGTTTCCTGGCACTTATATTTTTAAGAGTTTAGTACACATTTTAATGCTTTTCAGTTGATGACTTTAAATAATCTTTCGCCATGTTTACCATTGTCCCATTATGTTCTACCCTCCTGCCTTCCACAGCAGAGAAAATGGAGCGATAAGCCAAACATTTCTCCATCGACAGAGCACTAAACCGTGTCAGCACAGTCAATATTTACACATGCAGAACTCTCTGCTTGCATGTAGAGGGATGCTCTGTTATGCCTGACATTTTTGGTCTGGGAGCTTAGAGGAGTTAGTGGCAGGTGTGTTTCCTCTTCCTCCTCTTCTCTGCATTCCTCTCTAACCCCCTACACTTCATTTCTTTCTTCTTTCTATAGCAGAATCCTAAGTGTGTCCTGAGATCTGCAGGCCTGCCCAGAATGTTCTCTTGGTTTCATATGATTTGTGAGACTCAGTGGGGAAGGAAACAGAACTCCTATAGGTTAAAATCTGCAAACAATGAGTCTTGTGAGCATGATGGATGAGCTACATCCTCAGCCATTTGTCTGTGCTTTATCTTCCTTCGCTTTATCAATTGTTATCCCAACTTTGCTTAACACGCATTCCCTGAATGTAGTTCGAGGGAACGTTATAAAGGAACAGAGAAAGTGAACGAAAAAGAGAAAGATCAACACAGGCTTGAAGTAGAAGTTGAAGTAAGAGGACTCCTCAAAGACTTTCAGGTCCTAATTAAGAGCAGGACTGCTATCTCGTCCTGTGACATTTAGCTGGACATTCTTGATAAATGTCACATCCATGGTTGTGCGCACAGCAAATAGAAGCTTCACAAAGTAGTTAATAACCTTTATAAATATTCTCACCAGGAATTCAGGTTCTCTAGTATGTTCACACTCATATATTTAAAATGCATACCCCATCAACAAGGTGTGTGCATCTGTATCCATACGTGTGTGTGTGTGTGTGTGTGTGTGTGTGTGTGTGTGTGTGTGTGTGTGTGTGTGTGTGTGTGTGTGTGTGTGTAAAACCTTGGAACAAATAAAGATTGCTGATATGGGGAAAATATTTACATATCTAACATACTTAAAGGAAGTGCCCATTGCCTCTTTGTGTGGGAAGAATTGCAATGCTACTGCAAAATTTATTATATTACATATTTATATATTAAATTAATATTTATGTATATTTTTCATTATTAATCGCTTCTGTGTCCGAATTTCAAAATAATGTCATTTGTCTTTTCATTTATCCCTTTCATGCATAGTGTACATAAGATGTAAATCACCTCCAAGACTATTTGCCATTGTCAGCGCATGTCTCTTGTACTCTATACCTTTATAAATTTTCTACACAAAATTGCAAAAAAAATATTTTTTTTGTGCCAGACTACTCTGAAAGTCATTAGGGTTATCTATTTCTTTATTTATCTGTAGAAAATGTAGAAATTTAAACTGCATACATTTTTAGAATACTGCTACATTTTATTTTTATCATTTTATCACACACACACACACACACACCGATCAGGCATAACATTAAAACCACTGACAGGTGAAGTGAATAATATTGATTATCTCATTACGATAGCACCTGTCAAGGGGTGGGATATATTTATCAGCAAGTGAACAGTAAGTTCTCATAGCTGATGTGTTGGAAGCAGGAAAAATGGGCAACCATAAGAATCTGAGTGACTTTGACAAGGGCCAAATTGTGATAGCTATGACTGGGTCACAGCATCTTCAGAAGCATCTCAGCAGGTCTTGTGGCGTGTTCCTGCTATGCAGTTCTTAGTCCCTACCAAAAGTGGTCCAAGGAAGGAAAACCGGTGAACTGGTGACAGTGACATGGGCACCCAAGGCTCATGATGTATATGGGGAATGAAGGCTAGCCTGTCTGGTCTGATCCCACAGAAGAGCTACAGTAGCACAGATTGCTGAAAAAGTTAATGCTGGTTATGATAGAAAAATATCAGAAGACACAGTGTATCAGAGCTTGCTGTGTATAGGGCTGTGTAGCTGCAAACCAGTTGGAGTGCCCATGCTGACCCCTGTACACCACCGAAAACACCTACAATGGGCACATGAGCCATCAAAAGTGAACCACAGAGCAATGTAAAAAGGTGTTCTGGTTTGATTAGTCATGCTTTATTTTAAATTATGCAAACAGCCAGATTTGTGTGTGTGGCACTTTCCTAGGGAATAGATGGCACCAGCATGCACTATGGGAGGAAGGCAAGCTGCCAAGAGCAGTGTGATGCTTTGGCCAATGCTCTGCTGGGAAACCTTGGTCCTGGCATTCATGTGGATGTTACTTTGATATGTAACACCTACCTAAATATTGTTGCAGACCAAGTACACCCCTTCATGGCAACAGTATTCCCTGAAGGCAGTGGCCTCTTTCAGCAGGCTGATGCACCCTGTAACACTGCAAAAAATATTCAGGAATTGTTTGAGGAAAATTGAAAAAAGTGTTCAAGGTGTTAAATTGGCCTCCAATTTCCCCAGATCTCAATCCAATTGAGCATCAGTGGGATGTGCTGGACAAATAAGTCAGCTCCATGGAGGCCCCAGCTTGCAAATTACAGGATTTAAAGGATCTGCTGCTAATGTCTTGGTATCAGATATCTGATCACCTTCAGAGGTCTTTTGGAGTCCATGTCTCAACGATTCAGAGCTGTTTTGGTGGCATAAAGGACTCCTATATATTTTCCTCAAATATATTTCTTTTCTCATTTTCTCACTCCTACAAATTTTTTTACATACTTATTATTTGGTCAGACCCATTTCAGTTGCATTCTAGCCTTCACAGTGCTCAGACATTTGTTTGTTTGTTGAAACCCTGCTGAAGTGCCTTATCACTACAACAATAGTTTGGAGCAAATGTTTGATTGTTTAACAAAAGAGTCCAATTTAATTAAAGGGGTGATCACAGGAGATGAATCATGAGTGTTTAAGTATGATTTTGAGACAAAAATACAAAGTGCTGAATGGCATATGACAAATTCACCTCGCCTTGGTGAGTAAATCAAAAATCTAGTCACTGTTCATCGTCTTTTTTGATTCTCAAGGGATCGCCCATAAAGAATTCGTACCAGACAGATACCATTAAAACATGTTTGAAAGTCCATGACTTTGGCACAGTACAGAAGATCCATAGAGCCACGATAATAATAATAATAATAATGATAATAACGATGGAGACTCTGAACACCCTCACAGTCCACAATTTCAGGCACCACTACCAACAATGGCAGAGGCGTTAGGAATATTGTGTGTGTTCACAAAGATGGTATTTTGAAGATGATTAATATTACATTGTATTTTTTCGATAATTAAAAAAAACTCTCATTAATTTCCAGACAGACTTTGTGAGAGAGAGAGAGAGAGAGAGAGAGAGAGAGAGAGAGAGAGAGTGGAGAATGAGAGAGAGAACAGAGATAATGCAAAAAGAAGGAAAAATGGAAGGAATGTCACGTAGGAAAGAGAGCAGTGAGAATATAGGAACTGAAGAGGAAGACGAGAATGCAGCTAAGAAACAAAAAAATAGCAAGTAAGCCAAAGCAGAAGGGATGAAGGGGCAAATTCCGAAATAGGGGGAAATGAAGTGATGAGAATGCTGAATTGATGTGGAATATAACACACAGTGTGTGCACATACAGTTACATACAGTAACACTCAGTATGTGCATGAGAATCAAACGATACTTTGCACAGTGAAGCCTGAGACGAGTGCTTAAATACTGTTTGAATATGAGCCAGCAGGAGAATTTTGCAGCAGGTGCACAACCAGTTAGTGAAATAGAGATCAGGTGTTGTGAGTGAACAAGTGAAAACAACAGAAGCAAAGGTGATAGAGTTAAAAGACCAGTGAACCTGATTTGAACCTTTCTTGCAGTACATTGGTGTTCCATTCCACTGGTGGAATGGAAATCAATCAATCAGATATTTTCAATCAATATAAACAAAAGAATTATTTTATTCACTCTAAGTCTCTTATAAGATTAGTCTGTTGGGTTTCTGTATATAGAGTATCGTGAGTCTGTATTTAGTTGCTGGCGAGCAGGAAAATGGGAAATAGGAGGTTTGTTACAGAAGGTTTTTATAGAACATTGGTTACAGAGATGAAAAGCACAACAAAAGCTTTTTTAAATAGCAAAACACTGTATACAACAGCCAGAATACCTTTATATTTAGTAGCTAAATAAAAATGTACATTTTTAAAGCTCTGAGTGTCTACTTCCATATGAGCAATTTACCACTACTGTGGAGTATGACATCACAAATAAATTCAATGCTGAACAGAGGCATTCCCTAAAACAGATGGAAATTCTTTTTTTTTTGACTGATTTTGGTAAATATTTTGAGGAAAAATAGTTATTATTGTTGTTGTTATTATTATTATTATTATTATTATTATTATTATTATTATTATTATTATTATTATTATTATTATTATTATCCTGAGCTCACAGGCTACAGAAAGAAAGTGTTTCATTTGTTTAGTACAGTCTTACAATACATCTGTGCAATTAAAACCAAGCCTAGTTTTATGTTTTCCCACAAATTTCATTTGCTAGTTGTATTTCTTGGATTTGACTCTGTGAATCTGGATGACTGTAGAGTTCCCTTGTGCAACCTTGTCAGCCTGGGCTTTGACCACTGTTTTGAATAATGTCCACAGTTTTTGTAATAAATCTAATGGCAATGGCTAATGGCACTTTCTTATAGAATATTCTCAATCCATCCTTCATATAGTTAGCTACGGAGGTCATCCTATCATCCAGTGAGTCAAGACAGTTTCTCTTTTGTTGTATTCATCAAAACCTAGATTTCCTATCATGAGAAATCCCTGATTTTTTTAATCCCTTGATTACAATGGTTTCGGAAGAAGCCAGAAAAATAAAATAAACTCACTGCCATTGAAACATTTGCAATAGAAGTGTTATGATTTTCTTTAAAGGTACCTGCAAAATGCTGCCTAAAGTTTTCTTTCATCATATCCTGAAATGTTGACAGGAAATGGATTGCAGTGCTTTCACAGCCTGGTAAACACACTCTTGCACAGGAACATATAGAAGGGTGTGATGTAGGATGCTGTTTAACCCAGAAAAAGACATAAGATGGGCCCTGGGGACAGGCCCATTCCTCATGCTACACATCCATCATGGAGGGCAATGGGAAGCGCCAGATCCCAGGGCCGCACATCCTTCTCCCAGGGGATGGTGAGGGTGAGCTGAGGACATTTTTCTGGAATTGTGGAAATGGTGTGTGCCGGCTTTTGTGTTTGGCCTCCTTGATCTTCGATTAAAGCAAACAAAAGTGAGCACTGAACAGGTGAGCCTCAAATTAAGCTAAATATAAAAACAGTCAGAAGAAAGTACTGCCATTAGATTATGAGCAAATACAGGGTGTACCTATTTGTTTTATAAAACATTATTACACATATGATCATTCATTATATTCACTGTCATAAATTAGACAAGGCAGTTCCACTAACTATCATATACCATATGCAAATTTAAGTAATCTTGTCAGTGTGCCAGGAAGCAGACAAATGGACACAAGTGTAGCAGGCAAACAAATTCAAGGACTAGATAATATTTAGAAACTTGAGGTAGGTTAAAGGTCAGGCTACCGGCAAAACTGCATAATTAGATAAGTCAGGAAATGTGAAACAGACTATAGTTAAAGGCTAATTATGAGAGACATAGGAAATGCTAGGAATTGTCACAGGTGCAACAGCCTGCACAAAGTAACACAGGGCAGTGAGTGTCTAATAATCTGGTGACTTTGAGCAGAGGTAAGTTCTTGAGTGGAGGTCATGTGATGAAGTTCTGAGCTGATGATTATAAGAGTTGCAGGCATGGGCATGACTGATTCTAGCCTTAGGGTATGTCTACACTTGTAGTTCGGTTCCCTTGTTCCAGACCAAACCAGAAAATTATACACTGTAACATTGTAGTCCTGGTTTGCCTTGTGTTTACAGTCACAAATTTACAACTGAACCAAAAAAAAAAAAAGCCTGACATATGACACACATATGGTGTATATTTTGCAAGCCATTTGGCAGAACAATGCACCACACTGGGCTTGATGTACTTATTGGGGTTGCATTAAAAAGAGGTGGTAAAATGGATAAAGGAGTTAAAATAGTGCCATAAATTCCTCTGCTGCACATAACAAAGAAGGTACACTGCAAAGAGAAGATGACATTTCTGATGCCTGTACCGAACTGTATTGGAAATGTAATGGCTCTGTTCCTTCATGGCGTGTTTAGACATCAGCCCCTGTGTTTGGTTCGTTTGGATGCCTTTGGTTTGTGTTGTGTTCATACTCCCAGGTGGGCTAAGAGCCACCTGCTCAGCTGCACACCAAAGTTTGAAAGGAAGCGTTCACACTTACTCTAACAAACCGCACTAACAGTGCAATCGCACCAGGGTTCGTTTTAATCGAACCAAAGCCGACAAGAATGAACACACCCTTAGATTGAATTTCAGTGTTGAAATGCTGTTCAAATTTTTTTTTTATTTACATATTCTGAGGGAAAATAAAAATCACATGTGAACAATAAAAGCCTGTGGGTTAATTTTGTACTTCCAGGTCAAAATTCTGTAGCTTTGGCTATTCACCAAGACACCGTGGGCAGCTGCATGTGCATCTGAAAAGTCCCCCTGCTTACTGCCCTGATAGCTTAATGACACTGTGAGGTCACAAGAAGGAAAACTGCTATAGTGGGAATAGGCTACAGATGAGATAAAAAATGAGATTTTAAAACAAGGTTCAACTTATATATACACCTATCTACAAGTGTCAGTGAGGGTGTGATGTGCTCTGAAACACATATTTCGACTGGACGGGCTGCCTATTCATCAGTCACTATTTTACTCTCAAACCTGATCCTGCACGTAGTCTTGTCTTTTCTATTCTCATTCTATTTGAGGGTGTCATATTCCTCTACACATATGTGGGCGAAAATGAGTGCTATCAAATGTGAGTATGGGGAGACAAAACTCATCCTGGGCCTGTCTGTGCCACCAAGCATGTGACAGCCTCCAGGAAAAAAAAAAAAGTCTAATAATGTATTTGATTTTCTGAAGCCTTCATTTTTCACTTGGATTCACATGACCATTTGTGCAACACTGGTTGGAGCTCCTATGTGGTTTTCTGTGATGCCATTTGTAGCGAAGATTAGGACCTGAGGCAATGTCTTTTCCTTTGTAATATTGTTATGACAGTAAATTAAGCTTATTATTTGGTTACAGAACCTTTAATAATCTGGGTCCTTTTAGGGGATAGAGGTAACATTAATAATATATGCACAATTTGATATATATAAATATTTTAAATCATCAGAATGAATCATGTCAGCTGCATGTGCACTTTTGCTTGTGCCTTCTACAATGTGTACAGCGGATTTTAAAAAGTCTACACATCCCTGTTAAAATTGCAGGCTTTTTGTAATATGAAAATTTAAACCACGGCAAACACTCTCAGACCTTTTTCCGTACCATTAATGTGATTTAGCAACTGAATAACATTCAAGTAAAAACAAATACAAACATTTGACTCTGCTCAATCACATCCAAACTCATGTTGAAAACTAATTTTCATACACTTGTCATAATGTGATTCTGATTAACCCCAGATAAATGGTTAATAAATCAGCTGTTTCTGTCAGATTTTCTGGACATCTTATTGGTTTCATCTGGCTGCTGAAGCCATGGTCCACAGAGTGTTTACAAAGCATGTATGGGATCTATGAAAGGTATCGATCAGAAATGAAGACATTAGATGTGCTATGGAACACTGTGAAGGCAATCTTTAACAAGTTGAGGAAATGGCACCACAGTGACATTACAAAGAGCAGGACAACTGAAGAAAGGAGCTGCGGGAATAAATGGAAAGCACTGGACACTCCCTGCATGTGGCAATAATCTGTTATTTTCTTCATATTTCTGGGCTTTGCGGTAGAGTGACTAGTCAGAAGCCTTTTCTCAAAATAAAACATCTAACCTGCCTAAATTCTGCCAAACCAAATGTGTTATGGTCTGATGAGATCAACTTTTAGGGCATAAATTTAAAAAGGTTAGAATTTTAGGCCATCATTTTAAAAGATGGACAGCGATGGTGGCAGCTTAATGCAGTGGTGATGCTTCTTTTCAGCTGAGACTGGGGCTGTAGCCAAGATAGAGCGAATCATGGATAGATCCAAATCCCAATATATTTTGAGATAAAATGTGTGGGCCACCTTTAAACATCTGAATATGCATGAGAAGTTGCAATAAGACAAAGATCCAAATCCCAAATTCAAGTCAACAAAGAAATGGCTTTAGATAATGAAGATCGGTGTTTTTGGAACGGCCCAATCAAGACTTCTGTTCCAATGCAATAGTTCAGTGCAAACCCAGTGCAAGATGAAGTACACATCTTATTGTGATTGTGTGCATAACTACAGCACCATTACATTCACTTTTGTCACATAATTTCTCCTCAGGAGAGACAATTAGCCACCTTGCAGCAGTGTGGGACAAGGCGACTTGAAACATGCTCTAACACACAGAGATGCATACAGAGTAATTACTCAGAAGCCAGGTCCAGTGAGAGCAGTGCAGTATGAGATAAAAGAGTTTCAAAACCCATAAGTGGTATTTTTAGATTCTCGATTTAATCAGATAAACATCTTGGTTAGAAAACTGCATAAATCTAAAATGCATATCCAAAACCCCTCTGCATATCAAAGGCATTTCCAGCAAAAGACAATATTACATATACAGAAATATAATTATATGAGCTTAGGCAGAAGAAAACAGGGCAAGAAAACTTATACTATATACTGTGTATAAAAAAATCAGTGTTTCAAATGAATTATTATCACACCACATCTGTGATTAGCTAGCATCATGTCACATTTTAGTCACGTGTTAAATATGTCATTCTGCTTCCATTTGAGTCAGTGGTGGTTTTAGCCATATACAAACACAGCGAGCTGATTGAATTTCTCAGTACCTGCGAGAGTGTCATAACTAATCACACCTAATGAGCCTTTGTGTCAAACCAGGCAAAATCAGCTTGAGAAAAACAACACATGATGGCTCGAAGAGTATATAATTAATAAAACACAGGACACATTTCTAAACAAAAATGACACTCTTTCATTGCCCAACAGATGTGAATAGTATCTTCTATCATTTATCTGTAATAGACTCAAAGAGTTGCTCTGTATTAAGAAATGATGCAGACAGAAGAGATGAAATGCTTAAAAAAGAGTTGAAATTTTAATGTGTTTTGAAATTAGACTTAATATCCTCGCTTTTGCCTGCCTACTCTCACTCTCAAAGCACTGCAGCAGGTACAGGCTAATTAACCACACACTTAACTTACACTGCTAGTCATAGATGAGTTCGATGAATGTCAAACTATCTAATCATAGTCCAGCTGCTTTACTTTACAAAACACTTGAAAGCAGAAGTAACTATGAATATTAAAGAATTTTAAAAGGTGTATTCCATAATGGTAGGTACTGTAGATATGAGCTCTGTAGCTTAGATACAAAGAGCTGCTGTAGGTAAATAAAAAGCTCACTTTAGTTTCTGTGTTGGTGATAATGGGTAAAGGAGTAGATATGTTCCTAATTGTCACTTCTAACACCAGATCTGATGTCTGGATTTACCACTGATCCTGAAACCACATCCACATTCTGGACTATTTCTTAATCCCTATTTAAATGTAGGCAAATGTATTATATAGACCATGTTAACTGCTTTGTACAAAAGATCAGATTTTCCTCATGCCTGATCCCTTCTACTGAAGCATATGCAAAATGGGGTCATACAACATACTAAGAAATTCAGGTAAATATTTCCAAAATTCTACATTTAACTCAAGTTGTCAATAAAATACAAACCCTATTTCCAGCAAAGTTTTTATTTTATTGCATTTTTAATAATAATAATAATAATAATAATAATAATAATAACACCCAAGGTCACTTTACAAAAGTACATAGATGATTACAGAGGTAATGAATACAACAAAACAAAAATCAAATGGACATAGAAGAAGGAAATGAGTGAAAATGTTGAGAGAAGATGTGGGTTTTTAGGAGATGTTGAAAAAAGATCTACCACTCATGGTAGAGAACCTTGAACCTTCATGAGAACCTATTTAGAAAGTGTCTCACCTTTTCTGGAAATTGGGCTTGTAATTTGTAATGAAAACTGTTGTATTCAGAGAAGGGTGAAAGCAAACATGCTTTCTCAGAGACACGTGAATCCAGCCAACCTCACCTTTTTGAACTGCTGCTCAATGCTGCATCAGATGCCCCCCAAGTGTACATTGCTGAGCACTTTTTCTCTATTTGCTATTTCTTGCTTGACTTCTTTGATTTTTCCCTTTGGTTTATATTTTGATAATAATTCTTTACTCTATATGTCTGATTGACTGACCCTTGCCTGGTTCCCACCTACAATTTTGCCTTTTGATTTGGATTTTCAATACACAAATCACCTACTTCCAGTATAGACTCTCCACCAACTCTCAACCAATATTTATATAAGCCCCCTATTAACTAAAGACAAACTATCAAATGTTAAAAGATAAACAACATTTCTTAACAACAAGATTAACTCCTGGTCTTTCCTATGTGTTCGAGGCATAGTTTCTACATTTTTTCTGGAGAAAATTTAATGAAAACCAGTCATTTGAACAGTTTCTAAACTGAGATTTTATTCCCATGCTGATAATACTTTAACCCTGGTTATAATATCCCGAATCTGCAGAACTGTCACATTCCTCTGAACTCTTTCGCACCAGTGATCTATGCCTCTGTAAAATCGTCCTCACACTGTTCAGATTAAATAGAAACTTGCAGGCGGTGACACAGGAATCGCTCCCTATGCCTCCGTTTATGCATTACCACTCCTGTTGCTTAATTAGCTGCCATTAATTATGGAAATGGTGTGAGTCTAGATTATGCAGAATCAACATGACCGTTGACAGAATCTAGATCATTCTGTTGTGTTGGCTGATTGGGAATACTGCACTGGCATTTGCAGCGCTCATCATTCGTTTCTCGATGGCATAAAAGCTCCCACGAGTGCTGTTTCATATGAGGAGATAAAATGTTCCTGTCTCTGATTTCTCCTTTGTACCATTCTGTTATCAGAAACAAGCCATGCTATCTGCACATATTTTGGACAACTTTGACTCCATCTGTGCATCTGTGTTACTACACCACTGCCAGTCTGATATGGCTGCATGAGAGAAATAGCATAATGAAAATCTTCACTGTGATGATAACATTTGGGACTCCACTTATTTACATGGGAAATATACATAGACAAAATGAGTAGAAATGGAGTCAGAGTGCCTGGGTTGAATATGTCCAATGAACAAAATGGAACTTTGCTGTCTGAGAGTATACAATTTCCATGTGGTACAGATCCAGGTTGAATCTAGGCCTGAGAAATTGCCCACGGCATGCTTATCCTTCTCACTAGGACATCCTGCTGTGCTTCATAGACAACACCCCCCCTCCCCCCATTTTCTTATGGTGCATATTTAAATCTCCATTTTCTCCTAGCTTGACTGATTGAATCAAACATTCTTGCAGACTGATTAAACATTCATGACTGGCTCTGTTCCCCCCTCGTCCGCGGTTGTCTTAGGGGAGAAAGGTTATGGTGCTGTCCCACATACGCGATGAGATTAAGAGAGAGGGAGAGTAAGAAAAAGAGGTGCAGCGAAGGTGTCACCCGAGCTGCAGGCAACATTAAGAGGCAATTAGGGGCTCGGTGTGGTCAGCAGCAGCCGTGCGCTCTGTCTAAATCATGGGAGGATGGGGGGTCCTAATGAAATGCTAATACAGGCCAGGCAGTGTCAGGAGTTTGTAATTGGAGCACAGCTGCTGCTGGGATTGTGGAGTGGCGAGGAGGCAGCAGGCAGGTCAGAGCCATCCGCTCCTGTTTGTCGCTTCTACAGCCGAGCTCTATTAATACAGGAACAACCCCACACGGGTTTACTTTTATACAAGGTCTGTCTGGAAAGTAATAAGAATGATTAAATGTATTTATTGAAAAAATTTACAATTCAATATTATCACCTTCAAAATATGATCCTTGTGAACACAAGCAATGCTCCCAACGCCTCTGCCATTGTTGTTAGCAGTGCTTGAAATCCTCAACTATGAGGGTGTTCAGAGTCTCGGTCGCGGCTCTATGGATGTTCTTCACTGTGCCGAAGTAGTGGCTTTTCAAATGTGTATTAGTCTTGACCTTCTTGTAAGAATTCTTTATGGACGATACAGTGACTTGCTTTTTTATTTGCTCATGTGAGCTTTCTGTGAGCGAGGTGGTGATGTCATGTGCCATTCAGCACTTTGTCTTTTTGTCTCAGGATCGTACTCGAACACCCATGATTCATCTCCTGTCATCACTCTGTTCAGGAAACTGGGCTCTCTTGTTAAATGAGCCAACATTTGCTCCAAACTCGCTTGCATTGTTTCAGTGATGAGGCACGTCAGCAGGGTTTCACAAAAACAAACGTCTGGACACTGAGAAGGCTAGAATGCAACTGAAACAGGTCCTACTGTTTATCTGAGATCCCAAATTAACTGACCTTGACCAGCATCCCCATGTGTAAGCAGTATGACGGAGCGTAGGAATTTCACTCTCATTACTTTCTGGACAGACCTTGTAGACTGGGTACAGCATGTTACATTGAAAGCAATATTTAAAGTCTTGTGCATGCCGTTTTTAAAATTTCTGTAATTCTATTACGGTAAACTAGGAGTGAAAGGGAGTAAAAATTGCTCTGTGATAACCCTAACCATAATATTTTGGGTATATCACTGATTACACAATTAAAACTACAAAACTGAGGCTTAATGGCAATACTTACGAATACTAAAGGGTAGCATTAATAAGGTTGTGTGACATCTTATCAAATCCATTCTGGAAACTGAATTACATGGACCGTTATAAAGGCTTATTCCATTAAGGTGATAGAAAGACAGCTTCCTTCAGTTTTGATGATAAGATGTCATAATATCTGAGTGAAATTACATGGCACTTTATAAGTGCCATGGCACTTTTTAATATCCTTTCAGAACAATTGCCATAAACTTTCATAAACATTTGCAAAGCTTTGCAGAAAGCATTGTCTGGTAGACAGTAGTCAACTGTCTGAATCTGTTTAGCACTGCAAACTTACGACAGCAGTGTGGCTGTAAAAAGACTGTGTGAACGTGACTAGTGTCGGCTGGTAAGAATCGTTTCACGTGATAGGCGTGCAACACTGAATCAAGTAACATCGGAATTCAATGCTGGGGCCTCAGCAAACATCAGCGTGAGGACTGTGCAATGTTCCCTCCAAGATCCCGTGGGGGACCTACCAAGTATTAACTGCTATACCAGTTTTTATGGTACTTCAATGTATTAATGTGATTCAAGGCAACCTTGAAAATTATAATCATTTTTGTGCCATTATTACTTTTAAATGATCTTCAAATGACCTGATCCTCTTACTTTACACATTAAACACACTGTCACTAGAAACACAATAATATTTTTATTACTTCTTTCCAACCTGCTGCTAACTTCAGTACAAGAAGGCATCATTTATCAATTTCCAAAAAAAATGTTGAAATATTCTCGGAATAGTCCACAGTAGTACAGAAGCAGTAATGAAAATGAATGTATTACAGGCATCTTGCCAAAATCACGATGATGAACGTGTCCTCTTTTTCACTGTCCATAAGGAACAATTGTTTGCAAAGAGCTTATTCAACACTCCTGAAGAGTTTCCTTGACTACATGAATAATTTGTAGTTATGTACTTAAGCTAGTGAGTCTGTATTATGTTTTCGGATACATCCTGGGGCAGATGCATTGTGGATTCAGATGTTGTTAGAGGAACATTCGTTCCTAGGGCATTTTCTGTGTCGCTCCTCATCTGCATCTGTCTGTGCTGTTTTATTTATTCTGATAGTTTTCATATGCGATATGACATGATACAACATGGCATCACTTCAAATTACCATATGCTCTGCTGAGAGGAACATATTTTAGCTCTTAATGTGGGACAGTGACACCAGCTTACATTAGAAGAACCTTCCTTGCAATCATGCTCCTTCAGGGAAAGTGTGTGTGTGTGTGTGTGTGTGTGTGTGTGTGTGTGTGTGTGTGTAGGAGACTTACACTTCAGATATATGACCTAAAATAAGCTTGACCTCAAGCTGCAGCTGTTTTTCTTTTTGTCCTTCTAAAGGACCGATCCTGTACTGACCTACAGAGGAACACTTAAACAGTCTTCACAGGTTCAAGCTCAAACACAGTGTGTTGTTTGTTCTGCAGAGGATAAACTTGAAACAGAAGCTAAACATTTGGGTTTAGCTTAGATGTCTACATGCACATACAAAGAGCAATGTAACTATTACTATTAAAATAATAATAATGTACAGGGCAGACCAGCAGTGGCTAGTAACAGATATTTTCCATTCCACAAGGCCCCTTATATACTCTGTAGTGCCTCTCCTAATTTGTGCAATATACAGTACTGTACACTGAAGTACCAGAAAACTGGTACTGGACCCTGTGCAAAATACATAGCAATGCCACCTGTGCACATCATTGGTTGCATCCGTCAGTGTGTATATAAAGCGATAGACATCTGTGGAAGCTTCTAGAGCTGTTTCCACCATGAGAATGGCAAGTTATCACG
>JAOVVH010000020.1:7231273-7242889 GCA_028566435.1 Scorpiodoras heckelii
CACAGAACGGCCCGGACCGGGAATCGAACCCGGATCATCTTGCTGTGAGGCGACAGTGCTAACCACTACACCACCGTCCCGCCCTAATTTGTGCTATTCTCAGAGGAAAACATGTGAAAAAATATGTTCACCAAGGACACATCTGCTATGGTTACACCTCACTTCAGGTTGGTAGAGTTCCTAATTTAATTGTAATGATCAATGTGGCATATAGAATTCAGTCGTGTACACAGGTATCGTCTTTGATTAGGATAATCATTTCCTCCGGAAACAAATAGGTAGAAATCACAGGAAAATGCATACCACATAAAATTCATATATTATTTAAGAGTTAAATGTTCCACTAGAAGCATTAAAATTTGAGACATGTTATTGAATCTGCTATGCAACACTCCATTACATTACCTTCTACCATTCTCTATCTCTCCTCTCATCCTCAACTCTCAGCACCATCATGAACCTTAATGCCAGTATATCCCAGGAGATCATCACTGCATTACTGATGGAAGGATGTGTAGTATCTCCGCAGGCAATGCCACTGTCACATATGGATCGTACTCCTCACATGACGCCACAAAACGATCTCCATCACTTTCATTGTGTTGCTATTTCTGTTTAAGGACACCATTAATCTGTTGAGTGAGATAAACAGAAAGGTGCTATCTACACTGTAGCTAGCATCTGATAAAAGTTTAATTTCAGAAAACTTATTTGGGAGAGTGAAATATGTACTGCATCAGAAGAAAGATTGACTGGAAAAAAGTGAGTGGAAAAATGTAAGCTAATGCATTTCATTTAGTAGCAAGCTTTAAATCTGCTAGCTAATCAGCTAATTAGTGCTTAGTGTGATAGCACTCTACACAAATTAACATCCTCAGGTAGGGCTTTTTGCAAGACAAATATGACTTATACATAGCTAGATTTTGCATTTATAAACCAGTTCACTGCTTGCAGCCACTGAAACTTGCATTATGGCAACTCAGCCACTTGACACAGCACCAGAGTTAAATACCAGCTGTCAGGAAATCTTGTAGTACCAGATTCTACACATCCTAGAATTTGGGCCTTTTCTTAAATAACTGAACACTAATCAGACATAAACTGGACAAAAAAGAGGATACATCCTAAATACCAATTCAAGTATCCAAAGACTAAAATCTCTACATCAGTAGTCATCAATTAGGCCAAATTCTGGGACAAATAATGTTCAGACCAGAATCATTAATCCAACAAAATCAAATCTATAGGAGGGTATTAGATTAGATTAGAGTATTTTTGCACACACTGTTTGATATTCATCCATGTAAAGAGGAAAACAAAATGTAACGCACTAATGTAAATACCAAAATCTACCAGAACAGCTTCAATGTGTCTTAGCAAAGATTTAAGTACACTTATGTATGCAACCTTGAATGTTGTTATGGTTTAGACTCTCCAAGTCTTCACATAGTATAAAAGCTGGTAGTCATGAGACATTATTTACATTTATGGCATTTGGCAAACACCCTTATCCAAAGTGACTTACATTTCTCTCATTTATACAACTGAGCAGTTGACGGTTAAAGACCTTGCTCAAGGGCTCAACAGTAGCAGCTTGGTGGTGCTGGAATTTGAACTCATGACCATTTGAGCAGTAGCCCAATGTCTTAACCACTGAGCTACCACTGCCCATTATTTGGACGATGAACTAAGACAGACTTTCAGGTCCCAGGTCGCTATTGAACTCTGTGCACATAATAAAATCTGCTATCTCTGATCACAGCCTAGTTCATAGTCTCCTGATTTCTGGTCAGCTTCCTCCTCATGGAAAGATTTACAGCAGAACTGAACTGGAATGATGAGCATTGTTCCTCCTAAAGATTTTTCAATCAGTTGATGTTTGGATGATGGAGATGGAGAGCGCTGTCTAACGCATGGGTCCAGTATCTCTTCTAGGTTTTCAACTGGATTGAGATCTAATGAGTGTGAAGGCCACAGCATATGATTCAGTAGCACTCAGTGAGCTCTCATGCCCTGTACATGTGTGGGGGGTGTCATCCTGGAAGTGACCACGCCCATCAGGATATGGATGTTATTACAGGGTAAAAGTGATCATTCAAAAGAACGTCTTATGGATTTGCAGTGTCACTTCATTCTGAGGGGACAAGTGGAGGCAAAATGAATAAACACGCCCTCAAAGCATAACCGAGACATTGCATTTTCCCTTTAATTTGCCCCATCTGTATTTACTCAAAAAAATAAAAAAACAGCTTTAAACCTATAGTACCAATTCTAACTCTTTCATGTCTATTTCCCAAAATCCAACTTAATAACACTCATCTTTTGGCAGTATTTTTTGATGTATTTCACTTTGCACACACACATCCAGGCATACACACACACACACACACACACATACACAGACACACAATAGCATATTTCCTATATTAAGTTCCATTTCAGTGTTGATGGTAGATCACTTCCATACTACTAAACATATTCTACATAATTATAATGTAACTGGGAAAATGTGCTGAATGATGGGTTGAGAGATTCAGCCTGCGGGCCACCATTTGGGGTTCCCAGTTCTAAACGGATAGACATTAAAGGATATGGAGCCATGTATTCAGAGACATTTGTTCATAAATGAACATATTGAACATAAAATGAGCCAAAATGATTCATGCATATATAATAAACAGTAACCGTTCCTTTTTATTATTTTTGCTAAACAATTTTTGTGCATGCCATTTGATTGTAGACACTCATCGTGCCCATGACGGCATCCTTGTTGTTCACATTTCATGCTGCACACAGAAATTTCACAGTGCCCTGGCATCGAGGGAGTGTCAGTGATGCTGCATGGCAATGCAGGCCATTCTTCATCATCACTGTCATTCCTGCATGTCACCCCATGGAATATTTTTAAAGAAAGTTAATAGAATAATTTTAGCCTCACTGTGCATTAATTCCATTTAAGGCACGTCAGTATAAATTGACGTTCTGATGAAGTGATCTCGCTTGCTGATCATGACTCAGTCTGTAGCTGTATTTTGGTGAAAATAAAGACAGCGTTACCAGGATAAACAAGGTTACATGCTTGCATTTTGTCTGCGATTTAGCATTGGTATTAAGGTACCTTGAAGAGCCTGCAGTGTCTCATTAGTGTTGCACCTTTCACTTCAGACACTGTACACTGTTAACGAGTGCTAGAGGTGGCTGGGATTTACACACTGTGAAAGCAGACATGAGTTTAATTAAAACTGCACAAGCCTTGACTCCTTATGTATCCAATATTATGTTTACCATGGAGTATAGAATAACTTTGCTTAATGGTGATGCCACGAGAGAAATGTAAAAAAATAATAATAATTAGAAATTTGCATACTAATTGAAGCAGCATGTAATTAGGAGACTTGCAATCTCTCTCCTCAGTGGGGTGCTGAAGATTTAAAACATGGGAAGGGAACTAGAGTAAGCATCCCAATCCACAGCTGTAGTGCCTATTCCCTGTGAACTAATGTCAACATTCAACTTGCATGCTACCAGGGGAATTTTCCTATCTTATATCTCACCCCAACAGTGCCTCATTCACACACTGCTATGCTCTGTAATATCCGACTAAGAGAAGATCTGAGACTTCAGCATGCTAGCAAGTACCGGTAACTGTACAGCCAACGTGCTGCTTCCAAATAAGACATCTAAAATGCCAAATAATGTCTTACCTCTCATTTTAAAAGAGCAATGTCAGCTGGACTGGTGACAATACATGGGATTTATAGAACACCTGAGGAAACCCAGAATTCTCCTCAGAGATTTCCACATTGTGCTCAGCTCCCACAGGGCCAGATTACTGGAAAGCCTCTCAGTTAGGACAGGAATATGGAAGCTGCTTGTCCTTTTTTTCTTGCTTCTTGATAATTACCGGCATCCATATTGGCTCACAGTACAAGGAGGAGATAATTTTGTTGTGATATCCTTTTGGGAAATTAATTCATTTGACTAAAGTTACTTAGTAATTACAGTGACATCAAGGTTAATTGCCAAACCCGCACTTCCGTGCCAGTGTCCTGTCAAAAATCCCCAAGCAATCTGTTCCGGAAATGGCAGCCAGAAGCTACATGCGGGTATGGGAAATATCTGACCTATGTGAAATTTCCTCGCATTGCTTTGGTGTAAACGCTTTTGAGAAAAAGCGTTAGCCAGAGATTGGTTAGTAATGATGCTATGATTTCTAAAGATAAAACATATCTTTTTTTCCCAAGTGGAATATCTGAGAATGGTTACCAAATTATGAAAAGGGAGCAGAGGCGGCATGGTGGTGCAGTGATTAGCTTTGTGGCTTCATTGCCACAGAGTCCCTGATTAGATCCTAAGCTCAGGTTACTGTCTCCACCTATTATCTCTGTGTCATGTGGGCTTCCTCTGGGTTCTCCAGTTTCCTCTCACGAGTAGGTGGATTGATTACTAGAATGAGTGTGTGAATGTGTGTGCATAGATACACCCATCCAGGGTGCATTGCCACCTTATGCCCACTGTTTCTGTAATAAGCTCTGGATCCACTGCTACTCTCAGCTGGATACAGTGTTTATTGAAGATGAATGAATAAAAAGAGAGCACAGTTTGACAAAAATGTCAGTGTAATTCAGACTGGTATCATTACCTGCTGAAACAATCCTGGCTGAAACCACTAATAATAACAATGATTAATAACACTAATAAATATCTTACCACAACATACTAATAATATAATAATAACATACTACTCAAGGCCATTGAGTCAACATTGGAGGGGGGGTTGAGGGACCAATTCTGCTGAGGGGGTCTGGGGTTCTCAACCAGAAAAAAACTCAGTTCTTGCTATTTTAAAATAATTTAAATTCACTAACACATGGGGTGAACTTTTTATTTATCTTTTAATTTTTTTTAACAATAATGTCTAACATTGTTTTATATAACACTGCTCTGTTTATTTTTTCCTTTGTTACTTTTCTGGTTTTACTGTATGCAATATAATAACAATTATTTACAGGGACTTGTACAGCGGACAGTCCACATAATCCAAGACGGAAAATAAACGATTAAAAAAAGTTTAAGTAAGTAAAATATATACATTTTGTTTAGCGATTTATCTTGTATAAAGTGCAGCCATAACCATAATCATATAAACAGTAATCTATGCATTGTTATATGAACTGAAATGTTTTATTGGTATGGTGAATAATCAACTACTGATAAAAACATTTATGGATCCTGAGTTTATGCAAAGATAGCAAATGTTCAAAGATATGTTCGGAACGTGTTTGCTAGCTGCTAGCAACTAGCTAAAGCTTCGAATGTATGCCAGCTAGATAATGTTCTGGCAGGAATGTAGGATAAGCGTGCAAGATAATAACCATTCATGTAAAATGATCATTTTACAAGAACCATCATAATCCTCCCCATATACTGTATAAATTAAAATAACAGACCTTAAACTACTACGACTAACAGCACACCTATAATCCTAGCCAAAATGTATAGGCAGTGTTGGGGAATAGTTACAAGTAGTTTCAAGTATCAATGCCATGAGCTTTAAAGTTTGAGTAGTGTAGCAGTAGCTAAATTGCTTTTTAAAACAACGTAGCTTTTCTTGTAACAAGCTACTTTTTTAACAAAAAATATTGTCACACTACACTAAAATGTTCTTTATTTTTATATAGCCAGTTCAGTTTGCAAACTACATACTGTAGATTTCATGATCCAAGTGCAATACTTCGAATTAGTGTAGAACTCAGATGACATTTTGCAGGTAAGTAATGTTAACCGCTTCTTACGAAAAAAGGTTTACAAATAGAAAAGCAAAATCTTTGTGCATACCCTGTACAATAGGGTGGCCGTTATTTTGGGCTTATTTTTGGTTATTGTTATTTCGTTTGACTCACCTCTCCAAACTGTTAGGTTTGCTATTAAAATAACATGTGCCAAGTCTGAGCAAAATATTTAGAATTTTAGGGGTTGCTCAATGACCCCAAAGTTACACAGTATCATAGTTGTGACATCACAAAACTGCATGATACACAATGCTTTCAGGAGATTAGTTCAATAACTAGACTAAGTAGAAAAACTAAAACAGTTTCTCTTTAACACAATTTCAATCACATTATCTGGATGTCACATTGTTTCAATGCAATGAAGTTTGGGCTTAGCAGTATTGCTGACGAAAATCAAGTTTTTATTACTGAAATCATATACGCAGATGACACCTAGATTAAAAACTATCAAATTGTCTTTTGCAGCTTAAGTTCACTGTGCTATCAGAGTTCTTTTCAACTGGTCAGGATATCCTTTTCGATGCTCGTTTATAACCTGCAGAGCAAACTGCAACTGCTGTTCATCTCCTGATGAACTCCTGTAACGTGTATTGATCGCCATGACAAAAACCACACCAGATTACTATGAATGAATGAATGAACATTACAGTTATATAGCACCTTTCTCAAACCCAAGGATGTTTTTTAGTCAACATACAACTTTAACACCAATCAAACACCGGTGAGAGAGGACAACACCCAGGACAGAGCACCATCCACCACTGGGCCATTCACACTCACACCAGTACATAAGTTCAACAAACACAGTCATGGGGCAATTTTGTATGTCCAATTCACCTTACGTGCATGTCTTTGGACTTTGGGATGAAACCGGAGTACCCTGAGTAAACCCACACACACGGGAAGGACATACAGACTCCACATAGAAAGGACCCAGACTGGTCCACCTGGGGAACGAACCCAGGACCTTCTTGCTGTGCTTGCAACAGTGCTACTCACTGAGCCACCGTGCTGCCCAAGCTAATCAGATAACAGTGACACTAACTGTAAATTAAGACACTAATGGTATACAGTATACAATCCTTAAATACTCATCTGTATAAAGTTTATTTAATACAATATAGCCACTTATGACATCACAAAATACATAACTTTAATAAATAAAACCATAGATATTAAAGAATGCTATTTTCTTTGTGAGGTTGCCCGACTCACTGCAGGTCACATTGCAAAATTTCTATGCACTGTGCAGTGTAAACTTCGTGGTCTTTGAGCTACCTGTAAATGTTGGTCAATTCACTTGCAATTTTACACAAAGACTTTCTGTCAGATACCTAACCAATCTAGGGGTTGAGAGAGTTAGAATAAAAAAATTGGAAAATAACGGTCACACTACTGTCCAAAGCATGCACATTTTTGGTGCACAAATTAGCACAAAAATAAAATGTCTGTGCGCAACACTGCCTCAAGTAACATCAGAATTCAATGCTGGGGCCTCAACAAACATCAGGCTGAGGACTGTGCAATGTTCCCTCCAAGATCCTGTGGGAGACCCACCAAGTATCAACGAGTGTACCAGTTTTTCTGGTACTTCAGTGTATTGTTCCAAACAGTGGTTATATGTACTTTTCTTTATAGAATATAATGATCAACAACACTATCTTATTATAAGGTCTGTAACTATAATAAAAATCTCTGGAAATACAAAAGCTGATTAAGAACCTATTATTCTTTCATCCTTGAAAAATGTAAATAAAGCCTGGGCCACCACACTTCTCTGAGCTCTTTAGTAATCAGCACACACTTTGATGTCTCCATCTTCATTTGTACTTGTTTTTTTGCATCCTTTTATATCATGTTACTTGGAAGAAAAGGTGTTAACCAAGAAACAAAAATAGCTAAAGATTTGCATACATTTATTCATACATATTTACCATGAAAGGGGGTCTGAGGTAATATTGTTTCTAAGCATTTCATTTAGGAATATTTTACCAGGGTTAATCAGGAAAATATTTAATCGACCACAAAATCTGAAAGTCAAATGCACTCGCACTTTTCACTACAGAAGCAGCAGCAAATCAGAAATATGTGTATGGAATTAATTGTATACACACATGCAGCCGTGCACACTCATGCATGCATACACATTCATATTCATCCCCACAAATTATACCTAAACATGTAGCTAAGAAGGGCTTAACACAATCAAATCAAAAAAAGTTCCAAGACTCTAATCTCTTTTAGAAACACACACACACGCGTATAGGCTAGCGGATGATCAATGGTCATGTCACAGCGTGAGCTTTCTATCCTGTTGGCCAGGCTGGGGTCTTGAATCTTGAGCTGCAGCAGAGGCTGGCATTAGCAAACGTAAGGCGAGGGATGTCAGCATGCATCCCAGGAGGCCTTGGGGCCACAGCCAGGAGCTCACAGAGAAAGGTCAGTGCTCAGCCACGGGTGATTAATAAGGCCCAGCCGTGCAGCACCGGCATCATCAATAGCCCGAATTAAGCAGATGTCCTGTCCCCAAGTGAGCCACACACAAGAGGAGACTAACTAATCAGACGCACAGCCAGCCGTTACAGCCACACCGGCAGGCTGGCGAGGGTCAGAGAGCAGCACAACATACACAGGTAACAGGTGGCAATACTGCATCAGAGTCACTACTCAATCCAAATACACTGCTGTGCCTCTGTCCAAGCTGTGTACAAATCTAAATGTGGCATTTTAAGCTGCAGTTTGTAATGTTTCCAGACCTATAATTATAGCATATCAACTATATTTTACAAAACCCATTTCCAGACAATTTTGTACAAGTCCAAAAAATGCAATAAAAACTGAAATCTGTAATTTGTTATATTGCTCTAATTTTTATTTAACTGATAAAAGTACAAAGAAGTATTTTCAATGTTTTCAATGACAAACCTAATTATATTTTGCAAATACACAAAACAATAGAATGTGACATCTGCAGCACATGCAAAAACAGCTGGGACAGAGGAAAAATAAGACTGAAATGTTGAACCTGATAACAATAGGGTGCCTAAGACCTTTGCACAGTACTGTAGCTTGGCTGTTAGAGTCACACCTGTGTTTTCATTTCAATTGCAATTCCTTCACATACAGCAAAGACGTCAAAAAAAATTACTAACTGCTCCTTTAAGTTTCCCTAAACATTCATTGCTTATACCAAAAACCCTGAGGCAACAAGAGCTATACCAAATAAACACAAATCAGCAAAATAGTCAATGTGCCTTTAAGTGCTCGCTTTTCCCCAGAGACATAGGAATAGCTTCAACTGAATTGGGTTTCA
This sequence comes from Scorpiodoras heckelii, assembly GCA_028566435.1. Taxonomy (NCBI): domain Eukaryota; kingdom Metazoa; phylum Chordata; class Actinopteri; order Siluriformes; family Doradidae; genus Scorpiodoras; species Scorpiodoras heckelii. The sequence continues at coordinate 7,240,379 of JAOVVH010000020.1, forward strand.
AAATGTAGAGACTCTCCAGATTCCCTGAGACAAAACAGCCCATCTGTTATCCTTAAGTATTTATCACTTGCAGTGAAATAAACTGGTGTGAAAAATACCATCCATCTTCAATCAGTTAGGCGGCAGTCTTAAGTCTAACTAATAGTCCCTGAATTAGTGATTGAATATTTGATGCGCACGAGGCGAGACATGTGATGGTTAAGATAATGAGCAAAGATAAATTGTTGAGCAAGGGAAAAGGCAAGACGACGATGAGATAGAAGGAGGGGGGATAAAGAGAGAAAGGAAGTGTGAGTGTGATTCAGTATTAAGCAGAGGCAGGCTGGTAGTGAAGTACACGAGGCAGAGATGTGTAAATTGACAGAGACAGAAACAGACACGTAGAGTGAGATTCACATATAAAGTGAGAGTAATAGAATGGCAGAGAGAATAACTGAGAGATAACAGAGCAAACAGAGCAAGATGCAGGGAAAGTGAGGAGAAAAGCCTGGGATAATGCAGCCCAGGTGGCACTGCTCATCTCCAACAACTAATAAACACTCAATTAGTATTGCTTATGTGCTATGCGTTATTGTTCCTAGGCTATAAAGACAAACTGTTATTTGAAAGTTTTTCCCTTGAATAAAAACAATTCTTGCTAATGGATTCAGAACTTCAGACCTTATGTAAAGATACTAGATTACGAAGATCCCGCCAGCCCAAACTAAACACAGAGCATGCTCATCTTTAATTCTTTCATTTTGTGCAGCAGCAAAAGGTGCTTGGTTGTAGAGCACAAATGAACTAAGGACTATATTCTGTACAGTATGGCACGAGCATAACTTATTGATTTAGTGTAAGCTATTAAATTGTTAGTGCAGTAACACCAAAACACTATTTTCCTGACTTCATTTAAGTATAGCTTTAAAATTGCTGTCTCCTGTTTTAGAGATGTTTACTATCCATGTCATCCCACTTCAGCACCCAAGTACTAAGTATAATAATAAATTGCCTTATTTATTATTATTTAATTATACATTCAGTTTTGGCTATAAAATGTACATACTGTACAGTACATACTGTAGCCAACTCCATATATTTAATCAAACCAACAACCTTTAATTTTTCAGATTTAATAATATATATATTTTTTTTATCAAAAAATACAAAAGAAGCGTTAGCTGATGTACTGTACGCTCTTTGGCTTAGGGGTTCACACATGAATGAACACCAACAAAAGCCACATCCAGGGCTGTAATTTATCATAGACAACATTTTTATAATCAATTTTAGATGTAGTATCAATATGAAATGATTAAATATCGTATTTTCTTTATGTTAATTTATCGAGCCTTCAGCCCACAGTGTTGGTAAATAAGACTTTTCTATCTCAGAAATCTTAAAGTTACGGCTTTACTTATGAAAATGCTAAGCAAACATGTCCCCAAGTCAGGGATTTTTTTAACGTGTTTTCATCCTGTTTCTGTGACGTATCCACTGTGCAAATCCCTGTGTAACTTGTTACTATAAAAATGAAAACGTATTAAAAAGAGAGCATTAATATAACCCTGTGATCTGAATTACAGCTGGCACTACTGTCAGAGCAGCTATACGGTAAGTTGATAGAAAATTAATCAAAACCATCTGACAAGTCAGAATTGAACATTCAATAGCACTGTGGTATAGACATATTTAATATGTATTCGTTCAGCTCCAGTCCTTTTGCTGCCTGTGTTAATGTTCTGAAAATAAGAATGTGTCCATCACACACACAGATGCCAAAACTGTAACCTTGCAACATGATCTCATGGGAAATTCACCTGAACTTGAATAAGTGGGTGCAATATGATCTGATTTTGTTAGTTTTCATAGGAAGAGGTAGAAATGTTACAGGAAGACGTACTAAAGTTAGCCCAACCAATTATCATAACCTGAACCTTTATAGCTATAGGCTTGTGTTATAATTAAGCTATAGAACAGCAGAGGGAGTGTGTTATGGTGAATGGATCTCACAAATTTCTGGGGCTTTAAATCATATGTACCTGTACAAATTAGCTAAATACTAATGTGTACATGTACAATCTGAATGGCTGATCTATTAACTGTATGAAATCATGCTTGAACATCCTGTACAGCTCTAATCATAACTCAGTGCTAAAATGACAGCTAGCTTTTAACATGACAACACCAAGGCCTGATCCATGGGGAGAGTTTTCTATACATATTGAGATAGCTCATTCATCACACTTTAGCATATGACAGGAGTACAACTGTATCAGTGGATCCATGACACCTAATCAAGGTGAGAGTGTTCCTCCAAATGACATTTTGGTTCCACCTGTATGTGGTGCTAAACTTTAATTTTATATTTATTGCTTTGTCAGTGGATTGTGACTGATGCATAGTTGTGACGTGTAAAGTCTTAATTAATGATATATGGAAAAATTTATATACAGGATATACAGGGGTTAGACAATGAAACTGAAACACCTGGTTTTAGACCACAATAATTTATTAGTATGGTGTAGGGCC
>JAOVVH010000020.1:7258508-7269048 GCA_028566435.1 Scorpiodoras heckelii
TCTCTCTCTCTCTCTCTCTCTCTCTCTCTCTCTCTCTCTCTCTGTGTTTGCCTATAAACCCCTTTTTAATGAGCAGAGGCAGTTTCATTACTAATGAACACTACATCCTTAAACCAGCTTTGCCTGATATTGTGTGATGAAGAGAGAAGGTCACTAATTAGCGTCGGGATGAATGGAAAAACACCGAGGACAAAACAGACACCGAATCAGAGGGTTGTTGAAAAAAAACCCACAGAGGCAGAGGGTTGTGAGATAGAGCTATACACGTGTGTTTCTTTTTGAGTGCGAGAAAAGAGAAATACACCGAAAGGGTGGTGTTGAGGGGGGGAAAAAAAGAGAAAAGACTGATTCGGAGGGGGTATGGGAGAGTGGAACCAACTGCATGTGTGTTTATGAAGGGGAAAGAGTAAATGATTGCATGCACCACTGAGCTGTAGCTAGGTTAAAGAGGGGAAATGTGCTCCCCTTTCTCTGTGTGTGGTGGCTGAAAACTGGGCATGCAGCTGAAAGTGGATGATAAATGCCTTCTATGGTAAAAGATGATGAGAACCTGTCAGTCAGTGGGAAGAAGTATGAAACGTCGGGGGTTAACACACTTTCATGTCAGTTCACACACAGATAAAAACTATCCGGTTGAAAAATGAGATCCATTACGAAGATGAAACACAGTGCTCATGTGCAGACCTTAGTCTCTGATTGGGGTGATCACACTCATCCATAAACTGCTCAAAGGTTCCTTGCACCTTCATTCCCGAGCAGGACAGATTCCCTTAATTCCAAGCCAAGGTCACCACAAACAGGCATCAACTTGGGTGAACTGATTTTGCTCTGTTTGTCTGTTTTATTATATTTTATATTACATTTGTCCTATAATTCCTGTGTTCCATATTCTGTCAGATTATTACTTAAAAATGCATGTCATATGAATTTTGCCTTTTGCTTTTTTTTTTTTTTATAAATATTACTAATAGTAAAAAGTAAATAGATTGCCCATGTGTAGTTACACCATGAGTAGAAAAAAAAAGATAAAACCTAAATCTTCCAATGTGTTTGTGTTTGTAACAAAATTCACATTCAGGTCCAAAATATTTAATAATGATGACTGAAATGATAGAAAATATAATTTTTAAACAAAATTCTCTTTTTACAGCTTAGGACAGTCTCGTGGTGCAGTTAATTTTGAAGGTAAAAAATATCATATATTAATATTATCTTCAGAATATTGTCTAAAAAAGCTAAGGCATTCAAAACTATATTTTTGCTTACATTGGGATTTTATGTAGAGCGCAACAGGAATTAGGGCAATGATTTATGTTGAAAGATGGTCATATGAGAAAGTGATTCAGAGGTGATTTACAGGTTATATTTTCCTAAAAATTCAAACTTACATTAAATATGGACACAGTGCTCAAAAGGGTTTATTTTTATATATCTTACTTACTTGTAATCTCTCTTGTTTCAGTTACTGACAAGATTATTTATCACAGAAAGCTGAAATATGCTATATGCTACATCTACAAACACACAACTTCAGCGTGACTGAACATGAAGTATGAATGAATCTATAAAATGAATATACGATAAATATTACATGCCTTGTTTGAGTATGAATATAAGGACCCTCAATATTTTTTTTACCAGATGATCTTTACAAAGTCTTCCTAAATAGTGTAATTTTCTGCAAAAGACAATAATTTCACTAAATACTATTAACATATAATTAAGTATAAAAATTTTGTGCTGGAAAAAAATGTTTGAATGAAAAATCATGGCATTTAATGTTTATTTTATCTAATCACCCACTTCAGGAAAACATGCTAGGGAGTGGATTAAATAGTCTAAGTGCCCTTGGGTGTGAATGTGTGTGTGTTGCCTTGTGATAGACTAGTGTCCTCTCCATGGTATGTTACTGCCATGTAACCAATGTTCCAGGGACGGACTCTGGAACCACTGCAACCCTGACGAGGCTAAAGCACTTAATGGAGATGAATGAATGGATGAATTTTGACCCAAGGTCACCAGTAGTACTTCTGACTGTTGAAGTGTAGTGTAGTTGAGGCAACATACTGTATAGCCCAGGCTTTTTCTGTAAAATATATTAAAAATCCAATGTATCTAATTTTCAGCTTGGTTATGTACAATATATATCTGTGTATCTGGAAATAAACACACATTGTGTGTATTCTTCTCTTTGCAATATGCTTTCCTTATGGGACATACTTTTTTTATAAGACATTGCTGGAAAATGGGCATGAATGAATCCTGCTAATGAATTCTTACAGTCAGACCCTATGTTTGTGAAAATGTCACACACATACATATTGCCAAGATTCTTTACTTGCTCAACATCTATATTGGATCTTCATTTTCTCAACATCTTCACCGGTTCTTGACTTTCGCAACATCTTCACTGGGTCTTCATTTTTTCAACACCTTCTCCGCATCTTTACTTTTTCAACGTCTTCACTGGTTCTTGAATTACCCAACACCTTCACTGGGTCTTCATTTTCCCAACACCTTCACGGGCTATTCATTTTTTCAACACCGTCACTGGGTCGTCACTTTCTTACTATTGTCACTGGTTCTTGACTTTCTCAACACCTTCACTAGGTCTTCATTTTCTCCACATCTTCACTGGTTCTTGACTTTCTCAACATCTTCACCGGGTCTTCAGTTTCTCAACATCTTCACGGGTCTTCAATTTCTCAACATCTTCACAGGGTCTTCACATTCTCAACATCTTCACTAACCCTTCATTTTCTCAATATATTCAGTGATTCAATTTTTTTCAAGATCTTTGCTGCTTCTTTTGGTTTCTCAAATTTTCACTGCTCATTTTCATTTCTCTAGAGCGTCACTGGTTCTGCACTCTCTCAAGATCTTCACAGGATCTTTACTTGGTCAACATATTCACTGGTTCTTCATACTTCAAACTGTCACTTTCACTATCTCAAGATAATTAGTGGTCCTTCCTCTTTTACTTTTTACTCATATTTTGAAAAGTCCAAGGGTACAACAGTGTTACAGCTTGGAAAATCACAAAAATATGTTTAACACATGGGATCTTCAATGACCTTCACTTTCTCACAGTCATGTCTTAGCAAGTAAAATATCCTGAATATAGAAAATTCAACTTAAGCTTCTCTGTATTAAGCCTTTTACTAGATATTGTTGCTCATTTCATGTATGTATTTCTTATACTTCTGGCAGATAATTTTGCTTATTTCAAGAATTTATTTCTCAATCAGGGTTAATAAATTAATTTTCAGTTAGAAATTAGTAATTTCGCCAGGAAATTGGCTTAGTGATCTTATATTTGTTGTTTAATAGTAACATAATGAGAAATATTAAATCATTTCTTCTTTATTCATGAAATATTTACTTGTTAAGATATATTTGTTTTTGCAAAATTTCTCAAAAGATTCCATGGCATTCCATATCACCAATGGTTTCACTTTTTTTGGCTTTTCCAAAGGTGAAAGAAACTGACAATTGACAGGTGGTGTTCAAGTTGGGAAAATCATAAAACTATGTGCAAATATGAGACAAAGTTGTAAAGACAAAATGATTGCAACACGCAGGTTCAATAATAACCACTAATAGCTACTGTTCAAAAGCTTCCTTCCTACTGCTTGTTACTCTTCAGAGCTCAGCAGACTGCACAAGACAGAGTTCTGAGAAGAAACTTAATCATTGTGTGTGTGTGTGTGTGTGTGTGTGTGTGTGTTGTTTCGAATGTATTTTCAGTACATTAAAGTTCTGGAAACTAAATCTTTCACAGAGAAGGGTTTTTTCATTGATGGCTTTTTTCCTTAGGAAAACCTTATAAATGCATGTGTGTACTTGTCTCAATTAACAGGAAAATACAGTGATATGTGGTAGTGGTGTTAGACAGGCTGCCCCTTATCGACACTTTCATTTACTTTGGCAATTGAATTGCTAGCAGCAGCACTGCATAATGAGACCATTAAAGACATGAAGTGGGCACAGAAGATAAAGATTCCTTCTACACAAATGATATGCTCTTCTACCTGTTTGGTGGAGCTGCTTCCCACCCTAGCATTTTTTGAGATATGGACACCAAACCAACTCCAGTCTGATCCACAGATATGCAAGTGTGCTTGTGTACAGCTTTTTGAAATATTCTTCTTTTTTTTTTTCCCTCTCTCTCTCTCGAAATTATTAATTTCTATGGATTTAAAAAAAAAGAAAAAAAATCTGTTAAATTTTCTATCTATTATCATCAAAATATAGACAGATCATACTCATCTTCATATTTCTATCCATCCTCCTTTCATTTCCCCATGCATTTCTATGGACAGCAGCTACAGTCGTGATGTCATCATGTAAATTGTCTGAATTCACTTTTTCAACAAAACCTTTTTTCCCGAAAATCTGTATACTTTTACCTTAAAACTCCAACTAAGCAAACTAACTGTCAGTTCCAGAATGAGTTCAGAAAGAGTGCCAGAATGTCAAGAGCCAATCGCTCTCTCTCTCTCTCACACACACACACACACACACACACACACACACACACACACACACACAGCACAGCACAGTTTTGTGGGCCTGAACTTTGACACAGACAAGCCTTTCTTCCCAAAACTAAATTGTTGTCTATTTACACACATGCATAAATACCAATGTCTGAATTGCACATATCCTAAAGTATTATTGAGAGTAAAGTGGGGTTTGAGCAAAAATATTTGCCCCCCAACCCAATGCTAACCACAGATCTCCACAGCCATACATATTGGCACTCCCAAAGTGTGTGTCTGTGTGCAACTGCACTATCTAGATACTTTTGACAACTGAATACATTATTTTGGTCAATTTTATTTGTTTGTGTGGTTTTTTTGGTGTTTTGGTTGATTTATTTATTATTTATGTATTATTATTTAGTTAGTTAGTAATTCTGTCTGGCTAGAAATGACATATTACATAAATACATATTCTGACATTTTGCAAAATAGTAAATTTGTAATACTCAAAAAAGATGAAAATAATATTCTAAATCTGACAACATGCTAAAGTAAAACAATATTACTGCCTCCTACTGACATCTTTTTTTGATCAAAACAGATTTGTCAAATTCCAGTTAGGTGTTTAGCTTTCATTATATTTTATTCCTCCACTCCTGTTCAGAGAAAAAAAGCTTTTAAATAAAGTAGGTACTAAATTGCAAAAACACAACAGTGGGTCTTTGTGACTGCCACTTTAAAGCATTATTCACAAAATATGTCTCATTTCAGTGGCTTTTCTGGGCCTGTCTGTTTTTACATATAAATTATACAGCAAATAATGAATCAAATATACCACAGGGAAAATGTTAAAAAGTTAAAGTGGGAAGTAAAAACAGAGTGCCACTGTAAAAGAAAGGGAAAGTTTTTAAAGTAGACGATGTACTTGTCAAAGTTACATACCCTGTAATATTCTCTAAACTGAACATCCCAATAAAATGCAGGTGCAATTTTGCATTGTTTCCACCCAAGTCTTCGCAAAAGAATTTGCATGAGCCTCCTCCCTCCTCATTTTCATGAACGTAGGCATCCTGAAAAACTGTTAAAGGAGTGGAACTGTTAAGAAAGTAGGTCATGGATTTTGGTTTCTGAGCTGCCAGTTTGGACTAGTTACTGACTATGTAACCAATAAAGAAGAAACTGTACATAATTGTCAAAAGTGATGTGCTAAACAATCTGCCTATGATAAACAAGCATCTGATGTTTATAGTGTATATATCTGTCTAAAGTAAATTTGGCTAAAATTAAACCAGATCTTGATCTAAAATACGTAGGAATCAGCAGCACCTGCATACTCTGACTAACAGGATTCTGCACTTTCGATTTTTCCACTGGGAGCGAGGCAGGAATACAGCCTGGATGGGACACTATTAAGTAGCAGGGCACCATGAGCACACATTTGCACACTCATTTACTGTACACCTTGACTGTACAAATTTTATACTAATTAATCATTTAATCAAACCCACCAACATGGTTCTGGGAGCTGGAAGAAAACCAGAGAACCCTGAGAAAACCCATATGGACATTTAGAGAAAGTTTTCAGGATTCAGGATTCAATTGGGGAGCCTTGAGGCTGCATCTCCAAGCACTGCATCGCCATGCATGTTTTGTTCTGATTTTGTTTTTTAATAATCACTTTTTGTACACATAAAGAATGGGTCATTTTGTTGCAAACAGAACATAAAGTTTCATGGTAGGTAGGTGGCCCTCCACTGCAGTGTAAATGAATGGGGAAACTAATGAAGCGTTTGCATAGTAATGGCTTCAGACAGTGTACTCACAGGGGAAGGGGATAATCACAGAGCCCTGACTAAACTATGATAAATAGAGCACTACATTAGGGGATTATCTTTCATTTTCCTTGTGAGTTTATAAATTCGCAGTGTATAGCACAGTGTATATCACTCAAACAGAGTGAATGTGGAGGTAAATTGTGGTTGTAATTGCATCACATTTTAGGTTAGAGATTAGATATTAAATATTATATTTTAGTCATTAATATTAACAAATCATTTCCGACTGGTCAGAATTATTATATATATAATAGAAATATTATTATTATTATTATTATTATTATTATTATTATTATTATTATTATTATTATTATTATTATTATTATTATTATTATTTCAGTGCTTGCCATCTTCTCAGTCATGCATCATCAAATTAGTCTTTTTATTTTATAAATTGTCACTTGCTTTTATGATACATCACATTATATCTAGCAGCAAAGAAAATAATAATATTTGCAATGTAGCCCTCTTCAGTCTGCATGTTCTATTCCTGTTTTTTTTTCTTCCCCATCTTAAAGGCAAGTACTTGTGTTTGAAGCTTTCGGTATAGAAACTGTTGAAAAACCCCTTCTACTAATGAACGGTCTGCCGTCTTCAAATGCATGAACTACACACAGGTTATTTGTAGAACCTACATGGCGCACCCAGAAAGTCAACTTAAGCAGCTGCTTAACTAACTAGTCTGTGTATATGTTTACATTCCAGTATAAATATTAATGCACATTTTGGACTCAGTAAGTCACTAATACTGACCCACTGTTTTTATTTGACATATTTTGCAATACACCACACACACACACACACACACACACACACACACACACACACACACACACACGGAGCATTTTATTATTGCAATTCACCCAGCTCTGAAAGCACTTCCTTTGGGAAGAGGTGTGTTTGTTTCATTCCAGATTATTTCCATGATGAATTATACCATTTTAATTCAATCATACAAAAAACGAAGTCCTTTATGTACAGTCGAGATCATTTACTCTGAACATTAAAGGATATGCTGCTTTTTCCCAGTTTAGTCTCAATTTCAGAGTCTGTCTAAAAACATTTCACTGAGTTCTCTGCTTCACATATTAACATGGTCATTTCCACCTTCTTTTTCGTGACCCTTGTGATCTGAGAAACCATACAAGGGATTTGTCGCAGCTCATATTAGATGCAATGGGGATGAAAGCATTTAACGCAATTGTATGGAAGCAGCCAATGGTGGCACGTCTTACTCACAGCAAGAGCTGGGACAAGCACAGCTTAGCGTGTATAGTTCTTGTCTAGCATGTGTGTCATAGTACAGAAAAAAGACTGGGCCAGCTTGAAAGGGAAAGAGTGCTGTCTGAGTGTGGAAGCATGTGACAGGCTCTTCTCTCGTCCCTCCCTGTTCCTGTCTCTATAGCTCACCAGGACGGGTGACACTTTGCTGTACTCTCAGAATCCCCAGAGTTCCCTGAGGATATATAACGCCTCATTCTCAGCAGTGGAAACATGAAGCAGGGGAGAATATTTAACACACATTAGCACATGTACATACAGAGGCACTTGCCATTTTGTGAATATGCAGAAAAACAAACCCAACCACAGGGACACATCAGCCAATCTCAGTGCATGCTGCCAACCCCCTGCTAAAGGAAAAAAGGTAATCAGAGGAACGATGTTTTCTGGTCTCAGAGCTGAAATGCCTTGGATATAATTGGCAGGTTGTCAGGTGATGAGAAAGAAAAAAAGAAAGACGGCGATAGAGATGGCTGAGCAATGTTGGGTGAAGGAGAGAAAGAGAGAACAAGAGAGAATATTTACCACAAATGTATTCTAAATATCTCCAACGCCCTGCTGTCAGACTCAGTCTCTATTACCTTCAGATCGAAAGTGAAGGAACAGCATGAAAACAAGACAATGAGCTACAAGTCTCAGTGGTTAGCAAAGGTAAATAGCAATAACTTGTCTACCAATAGCTAATAGGTTGCACTGACGTGTAGAAGAGAAGCCTGTAAGGCATTTCCTTAGGCAAAAAATCAAGCCCCGCAGACATGCTGAAGATATGCTACATGAATGGAGTAAAATATTCTGGAAAGAAACTTATGTGGAATTGGTGAGCTGTATCACTTATTGCTTTGACAGAACTAATCTCAGGCCTCCTTGGGGTATCATTTACTGAGGAGCCATGCTAAAACCATGCACGCAGTTATAGTGAACAAAAAAGCATAAATGCAACAAAAACCTGAAGAAACCACTAAACGAGAAATTGAATTTTCTGCACATTGCTTTCCTTTTATTTGTTGCGATACAGGTTGCACTTTGAATCTTTTAACCTTTTCAATGTGTGGCAGGATCATCCCAATGACCAGATTAGACACTGACACATTTGTCAAGTGATGACAAATTAGCTGTCCTTACAGATGCCTGATTGCTTGACCTTTATTCCACCAGGGGTAAAAGGCAAGCTGACAGCCCTAAGTGGAGCTGTTCTCGAATAACACCAAGGCACAATTCACAATGTCTGTAATAATTTGATGCAATTCATTTGCTTGGAGCTCAGACAAAGCAAGATGAGGTTATTTAGATTACCTGTTGTCTCCTTCGAGTAATTGAAAAATGTTGCTATCTCCTGGAGCACATAAAACTAAGCCAAGCACATTCCATTTGGGCCACAAAAGTGTAATAAGCATTAAACATTATCACCCATGGAAATAAATGGCTCATTTAGATGCTTCAGATTGAGCTCATTACATCTGGAAACTTCTTGGTACTACTTTTTTTTTTCCTTTTCATCCCCCAGCAACTTACTTCACAGGAGATCCATCTCTTCTTTTTGTCTTGCTTTTGTTCCTCTTGCCTCTCTGTAAACTTTGCCAACGTGAGTGAGTGACACAAAAGCAGGGGAGGGAGAAATAAAAAGTCATGGTCACTTCTGTGGTGAAAGAGGTAGCAAACACCCAGCGATTCCATGAAGATTTCTATGATTTCCCCTTCACACAAGTGGACATTATGTACACAGTCATTTGTACATGCTTACAGAGGCCACACCATGATGTTGTCTCACATTCCCACTTGACTAACTGATTGACAAACGGATTCCTCTGAAGATATGAAACATCAACCTTTAGGCATAAGAGCTGATTTTAAACTGCATAACGAAGATTGATGTATTTGTGCAATGATTTTCCCTATAAATACATATTAGATATAAACAAATTAAAAGAAATTAAAAGAGAAATGAAGGGAAAGCAGAATATGTTAGGCGACGCGTGGGAGGGCGCTAGCAGTGTGGTCGAGAAACTTGACACAGTTCCAACAAGCCACAAAGTCTCCTTCTCTCAGCCAGTTTTCCATCCCTTTGTGTCATGCAGAACAATTCCATTTGTTTGGAGTACAGCGTGAAAGTAAATCACTTTTAATTAAAATGAATCCCAGATTAGATTTCCTCTTTCTTCCGCGGTCATTTGCATATGGGCTTTTCAATACCTGGCAGCTCATTAGTGGTCCTCGTGGGCTAATGAGGCCAGAGCTTTTCTCTTGGTAATTAACGCGGAAGGCTAAACCGCTGCTGATCCAGCTTATATGTCACTGTGACCCTAGGGTAGAGGGTTTGTGGGATTGTGTGTTGATTGAGAGACATTAGAAGAGTGTGCTGAAGACTAGTACAGAGTTTCTCACAAGGAGGAAAATGGTGCTTCAGGCTGAGGGACAGAGCCCGAATCCATCCACTCACATGTGTCACACCATCCATCTTGGCCTCCCAAGGCCTGCAAGGGGATCAATGGCTGCTGAGGTGGCCAAACAAGCTATCTGCATTTGCATTAGTATTCTTGGGTGGCATATTGTGTTTATTGGCCTCCTGGCACATATGCCATGTCGATAGATTGATAAGACATAGGGGACACAGCCTTGAGGGGCTCCGGTCGGCAAGTGATTTAACCCGTCTCAGCCCAACCCGCCCCCCTTTCTCAAGAATGCACAATGCTTTATAGTGAGCATCATCATGACTGAGTCATTTCCATTATAAATCACAGTCAGATAGGCCAGTATGTTTTAGTGACAATGCTTGGCTGACATTTTTCAGGTATGTTCCACTCACCCAATGAAAAGGGTTCACAATGAAGCAAGGCATAAATCAGGGGCATGCTTTTGACACCTAATGTCATGAATACAATCTCATGCACAGGCGCACTGCCTTTATAGACTATAGAATAGCACATGAACAACATATATATA
>JAOVVH010000020.1:7359542-7369872 GCA_028566435.1 Scorpiodoras heckelii
TCTGTAATTGTAGAAGTACAAAGTGCAGCTATATGGTAAGTGGAACTGAGAAAATAGACAATGAGTGTAGAGAAAAGAAGGTGGTCATAAGGTTATGCCTGATCAGTGTATTTGTTGAGCAGCAGAAATACCTGAGCCCTGGTCTGTTTGATTTAAGTTAAATAGCCTACATTACACTTATCTTTGAGTAACTGAAACCATTTCTCTTAAATCTCTCCCTTTTCTCATTTACAGATTCCACTAAGTAAAAGAAATATTCAGTCTCCTAAATGGATACGTTTCATACGTCTTCAACATCTGGATTTGAACCGAACACGCTGCCATAGCCATTTGACTGGATGTTTAAAGAGACATCCACACAGATGACACTGGAACACTCTGTGAGCTGCTTTCATTAGAGAAAGTTAAGTTTCCTAGCAGAAAATTCAGTCTGCTAAAATGGACGGGGAGGACGACCTTTCTCAGAAGGTTGATGACGTGCACTTGGAACATAACGGTTCTGTGGAGAATGACAAAAGAAAAGAGGTCAAGGGCACCTGTTTGAAAATCGAGGGCCAAGACGGTTATGTTTTTAAATCCTACAGCGTAACCCCTCATGAGATTTCGCTGGCAAAAACGCCTCCGCCTGCATCCTTGTCCCTGATGGGGACACTCAATAATGTATCTTCTCAGGTTGATGGACATTTAGTAGATAGTCCAGAGGAAGAAATCTGTGATAAGCAGGACTGTTCAGCTTCTCCAGCCATTTCAGATGATACAACTCAGACTACTGAAACTGACCATTCAATAAATGACACAAGTGTACATATCAAAGAGGAGCCAACTGAAACGGGTGAAAGTTCTCAGGAGGACGACAAGTTATTCTTTGACGGGGCTGTAGGTCCCTTTGTCACCAGAAGTAATGATGATGATTATGATAACCTACTGAGTGGCTACACAAGTACTCTTTATGATGTTGCAATGGATGCAGTCACACAAAGCCTTCTGACATCTATTAGAAACCCTCTTAATCCAAGAAAAAAATCTCCTGCATGGAACCATTTTTTCATATCTCCTCGTGATAGTACCAAAGCTATCTGTATGTATTGTATGAAAGAGTTCAGTCGGGGTAAAAATGAGAAAGACCTCAGCACTAGTTGTTTAATGAGACATGTGCGAAGGGCTCATCCTACTGTACTTTTACAAGGCAGTGACTCGCCAAATACTTCATCTAATTCTGCCTCATCTCTAATACCTCCTGGCAAATCACCAAATAACGATCTGGCAGCTAGCAGCAAATCCCACTCAAACAATGGCACCTCACCGTCCACCTCTACAGCAGAAGCCGCAGATGTAGCACCCAAAGAGGCATCCCAAAAAGTCAAGCCAAAAGTGGAAAAGAGTGCCAAGCCCGACTCTGGTACAGCCCCGTCCCCTCATTCCAATAACAACCACAGTGATGATGCTATGGACCTTGGGTCTGACTGCTCAGGATCGACGCCTAAGAGCACAAATTCACGAAGGCGATCAGCTGTCTGGAAACACTTTTATCTGTCTCCTGCTGACAGCTCCAAAGCAGTGTGCATTCACTGTATGAATGAGTTCAGTCGGGGTAAAAATGGGAAAGACCTCGGGACAAGCTGTCTAATTCGCCATATGTGGCGGGCCCACCGAGACATCGTCATCGAAGAAAACGGACAGGGTTCCACAATTCCTCCGCCATATACAACACCGCCAACACTATTGTCTCACACTCACATGCAGGACCCTGTAGAAATCAAAAAAGAGCCCCCTTGTAACTCCTCATCCCCTGAAACCATGTCCGATGACGCGCCTATGGATGACCGTGAAACTATGGATTTAAAAGAGGAGGTAAACGATGCCTCGTATTCGGGACACGAGTCTTCACTGAATGTGTCTTTTGGTCTGAAAAGTGAAAGTATACAGCTTTCGTCCTCCCCAGAAGATGCTGCTGAAGTCTTGAGCCTAGCTCCAGATCCAAGCTCAGTTTTCCAACAAAACAAAAAGATAATGAAAAGAGTCAAATCTGAAGTATGGCACCACTTCATTGTCTCCCCAGTTGACCAGCTCAAGGCTTTGTGTCGATACTGTCCATGCGTCATTAGCCGTGGCAAACGCGGTGACTTCGGCACGAGCTGTCTGATGCGCCATCTGATGCGACGGCATCCTGATGTCCTAAAGAACCAAAAAAGCACAAGTGACAAAGCGACCTTACCTCAGTCACACCATAGCACCCTCGCTGCAGAGGAGGACATGTCGTCAAATGCGACAGACAGCCCTGCTAGCGAGAAGAAACAGCACACACAAGCCATTTTTAGTAAAAAAACTTCGAAGCTGTGGAATCACTTTTCTCTTTCTTCTGCAGACCCCACAAAGGTGGTCTGTTTGCACTGTAACCGCACAATAAGCAGGGGGAAAAAGACAACAAACCTGGGCACGAGTTGCTTGTTTAGACACATGCAGAGGTTTCATGGACATGTGCTTGAAAATAATAGTAATATCTCAGGCAATGCATCATCTGCTGAAATTCAAGTAAAACAGAAGCTCATGGACACATCCATGTATGAGAATAGTACTGCGAAATTTGAGGATTGTCACCCAGTTGCCAAAAAAATCACCAAACTCGTTGCTGAAATGCTTGCACTGGATCTTCAGCCATCATCTGTGGTGGAAAATGTTGGTCTGAACCGATTACTGGAATACCTCCAACCACAGTATTCTCTTCCTTCTTCATCATACTTCACCAGCACTGCCATACCAGAAATGTACGAAAGTGTAAAAAAGGTTGTCCTGACGCACCTCAAAGAGGCTGAGAGTGGAATTATTCATTTCACAACAAGCATATGGGTAAGCAGCCAAACACGGGAATACCTGACTCTTACAGCCCACTGGGTGACGTTCGAGTCTCGTGTCCGACCTCAGGGGCAAGATTTCCACTGCTCGGCTCTGCTCGGTGTCTCCCCAATAGACTGCGATTATAACATGCTTAGCATACAGAAGCAACTTGAGTATTTTTGGGACACCTGGATTGTTTCTTCAGGCCTGAAGCTTGGGTTCACGGTCACTGATAATCAAGCCATTGGAAATGTCCTGGAGGACAATGCTCACACCCTCATGAACTGTTTTGGTCACAACATAGATCTCATAGTTAATGAAGCCATAAAGAGCCAGAGGATGGTACAGAGCTTGTTGAGCATCGCACGGAAGATCTGTGAACGAGTACATCGTTCGGCAAAGGCAAAGGAGAAGCTGGCAGAACTTCAAAAAGCCTACAGCTTGCCTGAAAATCAGCTGATCCAGGATGTTCCCTCCAAGTGGAAGACTTCATATTTTATGCTTGAAAGGTTAGTTGAGCAAAAGAAAGCCATTGACGAAATGTCATTAGAGTGCAATTTCAGGGAACTTATAAGCTGTGACCAGTGGGAGGTGATGCAATCAGTTTGCAACGCTCTGAAACCGTTTGAGGTGGCCTGCAGGGAAATGAGCAATCGAACTGCCACACTTGGCCAGGTCATCCCACTCATTCACATTCTCAACCGCAAGATAGACATGCTTTTCGACGAGACTATGGGTATCGACAACATGCTTAAATCTCTAAAAGAGGCCATGGTAACCAGAATGTCTCCCACACTTCATGATCCACGTTATACGTGGGCAACGATGCTGGACCCTAGGTACAAGACCTCCCTGTTCACAGAGGACGAAGCAGAGAAGTGTAAGCAGGAGCTCATAAGAGAAGTGGAGCGAATATCCATATCTGCATCTCCAGAAACTAAACTTCAGTTGTCTAACGGGTGCAGTGAGGATCCAGCTCCATCGAACAGTTCGACCACAAACAAGGACAACCTGTGGGCCCTGATGGATGACATACGGCAAAAGATTAAGCAAGACGACCGGCCAAAGTCATCCGAGCTTGCTGTTCTGGAGTATTTGGAGGAAGATATACTTGACCAGAGCTGTGATCCTTTGGACTATTGGAATCTCAAGTTGTTCATGTGGCCTGAGCTTGCCAAAGTAGCCGTGCGTTATGTGGGTTGCCCACCCAGCATTGTACCAGCAGATACTCTCTTCAGCACATCCAGCGTGAACTGTGTCCTGAATCAGTCTCGACCATTGCTAGAAAATCTTGAAAGACTGTTATTTTTAAAGGTCAACCTTCCTTTGGTATATTTTCAATACTAAGAACATTGTTTTGTGTGTGCAAGACTTTCTTAAACCCCAATGAACCCTGACCAAGGACCAAATCACTTCTGAGATGGCCCTTTAAACTTAAATACTTTACACTGAGGTTTAGATTTGGTATATAGAACCTGTTAAGTTAAAAAAAAATGTTTTGTATGCATACTACTGTTCGATGCTTGATAACTGGAGTTAGTCTTCTACCCAGTGAAAAGTGTTTTCAGGGAGTGACTGTGGGAGGGAGGGATACTTAGGTTTAGGGGTTGGGCTGTGTGTGTGTGCGCGCGTGCGTGTGTGCTGCTATACACTTTTTGTATGGCTAGATATTTTTTCCTTCTCTCTCCTTGTGCCTTATACAAACTACTTCAGGTCAAAATGCTGTATATATTATTTGATGTGCAACCATGTTTTTGTCTTCTGATTTAATGATTATGTAAAATGCAAACAGATGCTGAATACTGTTTTTATATATAGGAATACACGACCCAAAAAGAAATGCTGTGACTGAAAACTGTTTAAATGTGTTTAATTTAATTATTTCATTGTAATATTATGGATTGCGGTACTGTCCATTAGAGTTAGTACTTTAAAAAAAAAAAAAAAAAAGGAAAAAATGTAACTATGTAAAATGGTGTTGTAATTTCAGGGTGAACAATCTGTTTTAAAAAAAATAATTTCTCAGGCACAATTCTTTTTTTCCCCCCCTGGGGTATTAAATTATGGATCAATGTCAAGATGATGTACATTTTATAAAATGATTTCCAAAAATAATTTGCTAAAGAGTTAGACTGAAACCATGCAATTTTGGTGGTTATTTGTTAATAAAATGTTTACCCTTTTCTTTGTGGGTTTTTCTTTTTTTTTTTTTACTTCTAAAGGTTTTCTTCACAGCATTTGATGATTATTATTATTTTTTTTTTAATGCATTCATCTGGTTGAAGTGTAGTGAAGTAAGGGTAAGAGCTTTCCTATTCTTACACAGGAAACACAGTGCCAGTAACAGTTTGTTTCCACTCTTTGGAAAGGGAAGTAGTGAGCAGATGACCAAGCCGTTACACAAACCAGGTGGCTCTTGGTTTGCAATTAGACATTAGGCCCACACAAACCAGTTTTTCTTGAGAGTCAAGAATAGTTGCAGTGTGGCATCACAGTCTCCGGGTAAACACCACGTTCACTTGGCTCCAACCGTCGATAAAAGCCCTCTAGGATGCTCTTTACAAAAGTGCATTTTTAAAAAAGTGGTTCATTACCATATTTGGATATCTAATCTAATATTTTGTTGCATTAGCTGTCTATCAGTACAACGCACTGAAGAGGAGTAATGTAAGAATAACAGTGCTTTAACAGACCACTTACCCTGTGTACCCTGTAGAAACCATGAAATATTTTCACACGGTTTCTTCCTTTGCTGTTTTGTTTCTTTCAACCAGAACACCAGAACATCAAAACACCATTTTTGACACCATTTCAGTGCATGCTTCATGAATGTAGTAATAGACTGCTCCTAATTAATTACTTATCTAACATTAACCAAGTTGAACTACGTTTGACAGATTTTATTTCACATTAATGAACTGACACCATTTCTCCATTCAGCTTGACAGCATGTGACGATGCTGAATCTTTTAAGTGGGGAAAAACAAGTCAAGAGCAGCAGACAAACCATTACTAATGTAAGATCGGAGGAATGAGGAGTTTTTCGAAGGTTGTCTGTTTACATCAGCTAGTTCACAACACCTAAACACCATTCAGTCATTCCTGATTCCTACACCGAGTAGCTCTGCTGCCATTTTTATTAGGAAAGAAAAAGATGACTGTCCTTTTGGGGCATTTTTGAGGGATAAGTCACACCAGCATACTCTTGGTCTCTTGCGCAAAATGTACGAAGGTTAGTGGGTCTGCATCAACTAGGCTCAGACTGTGTCAACCTCTCGAGAAGCACAAGCTTATTGGTTAATTTAACACCGAGTGGAGGAAGCTGGGAAGGATTAATTAGCAAGCGTTCATAACCCTGGATGTAGACGAGGGGTTTGTGAGAACCACTAAGTATTGATATCAGCGTTGTGTTTGCCTCCATGAGTACATGCGAGTATGTCTTCATGTGTGGGTCTGCAGGCGTCAGATCTTCTCTCTTGTCATACCTACAAAACAAAAGGAGCTTCGTCTGCTTCAACAACATACGTGATCTATAATTTAATGCCAGTGTGTTGCATTTTTAACCAATTTTACTCACCTCCATTTACTGTTCAGCTCCAAGAAGCGTGAGACTCCCGTCTGTGCGGCGAGTACATCTATGTGCAAGTTCACATCTTAACGAGAACCCGTAAAAGATATGTTACTTCACAGTGATTTCACAGTGCACATTTTTCTAGGTAATTTCTAAGTATTATTTGTTGCTACCAGCATGAACCTACCGGAATTTGCAGGCACTAATGAATGCAGTTCCAGCATGGCTTTGCCTCCCGGGTAGTTGTGATGTGAAACGTATAACGAAACGCTTGAATAAACACCATTTGCCACCAAATGGCCAATTACAGCAACAGACCCGATTTTATACAGCCATGATTTCTGATAGTTGTTTAAACTGGAATAATAAAGAGAAAAAAGTTTCCCAGTCACCATTTTACAATAATTGCACACTATTTTATAATATACTCAGCTCATTAATTAACTAGTGCTTCAACTCAAACAAAAACCACAAACAGCAGAGTAAAAAGTAGGTGAAAATTGAAAATTGTACTACTGATGTGCGGCAAATAGTCAATCCAGTCATTATGTTACTTACATGAAGGAACAGCCACGAGCTGCCACTATGTTGAAGATGGGGAACGTGTAAATAATGAAGCGGAGCTCCTTGTGTGGCAGGAAGGAATACAGCAGGATGAAGCCTACGACGGGGATCAGCAACGCGTGCATCCGTCTGTCCAAGAGACCGAACGGAACAAAGACGCTGGTGGAGCCAAGGGCACGAGGAACAGCCGAGTAGAAGTACCAGAGAAAAGGGGAGGTTTAATGAGAGGAGGTGGTCAAGGAAATAAAGAGTAATGCAGTGGATGCATCACTTGGGTTAACAAGTATCCAATAATTAAACTACATACTGTATAACCTTGGGCCCAATCTTGACATATGGATTACTGAGTTAACAGGATTTGTTACAATAATGCATTGTTGTGCACACTATCTAGTAAAATTAGCACATTCTTCAGTAGAACTTGGATACAAGATGCTAAACTGAGGTCAAGAATATATAACGTGTACTATACCATTAAATAACCATTTACAAACCCCATTTATAGAAAAGTTGGAACACTTTCTAAAAATGTCATAAAAACACCTGAGTTACAACTGTGTGGCTTGACAGGCCTGCCTGCAGTCCAGGTCTGTCTCCTATTAAAAATGTGTAGTGCATCATGAAGAGGAGAATCAGACAACAGCGACCATGAACTGTTGAGCAGCTCAAGTTTTGTACACAGCAAGAATGGGCAAAGATTCCACTTGCAAAACTGCACCAATTAATATCTTCAATTCCCAAACAATTAGAAAGTATAATTAAAAGAAAAGATGTGACCCAGTTGTAAACACGCCTCTGTCCCAACTTTTATTGAGGGTGTTGCAGTCATCAATTTCTAAATTTGTTTATATTTAACAAATAGAATTAGGTTAATCATTGAAAACACTGAAAATCTTTTTGTCGTCATTGTCTGTTAAATAAAGGTTCAATTACATTAACAAATTACCGACTTCAGATTTTATTGCATTTTTAGAAAGTGTCCCAACTTTTCTGGAAATGTGGTTTGTAATTTCTCATGCTATCAGTTTTTCTATTGCAAGTCCTCAAATTAATTACATGATTTTGCTTTGGTTAATTTGTGCTCTCCTCTGAAGCATCATAAACTTAATCTTCACCAATTCACTTGACACTTGGTGTGGTTGTAGCCCCGCATGTCTGATACGGAATATAAGGCTTCCTACTAGTGGTAGAGTAGGCTCGAAGAACTTTTTGTTAAATAGCTGGAAAACCGTTTTGCCAAAAAACTATTTACGGCACACACATGCCACTAGGAGGCACATCACTCCAGCTCATTATGATTCATTTGTGGAGTAGCGCCACCTAGTGAATAACGTTTAAAACTAAAATTGAGCAATTCACTAGCCAATATCTTGTGATCTAAAGGATCAAACATCATGAAATTTGACAGCCTGCATCACTACGACATTCTTTAGATGCACACCAAAGACACTATAGGGGTGACTGCAACGGTCACATTTCAGTATCTCAAGAAGTGCTTGAGCAATAACTTTACAATTTGGTATGCTTATTTCACTTCATTTTTGCTCCTTCTCTCACTTTATGCAGTGATCATATTCCACACCGCTATGCACCATGTCTAGTTTGTTATCTTTTCCACAAAGAGCTCAACACCATCCTCAGTAGCCAGCTGACTTGCTGATGATAGTTTCATGCCTCAATATGACAGCATTTTACAGTTAATGCAGGAGCACAAAGTTATCTCAGACAGCTCATTTTGACCAAGTTCAAATATATGGTGGAAAAACCTGGAAGTTAACCTGCTGAAGTTAACCTGGAAGTTAACCTGTCGACAGTTATTATTTAGGTAAATGTGGCATGCATCTTCTTTAATTCAATTCAGTGAATTTCCCTTTATATAGCACTTTTGAAAGTGAAAGAAAGTGACACATTTTTGTCACTTTGCTTGCACACAGCGAAATTGAACCTCCGCATCTAACCCATCCGTGCAGTGAGACACACTAGTGAAGACACACTTAACAGCAGACATCTTAAAAAAGCAGCTGTACAGACATCTGCATGTAGATTTATATTTAGATCCTTAAGAAAGTTGACAGTAGCAAGAAAAACATTCCTGAGACGACATAAGGAAGAAAGCAATAAGAGGAACCACTCAAAAGGGAAGCCATCCTTATCTGTGTGACTCCAGATTTCACAACGTTATACTGTACAGTCATGTATTAATTATATTGGTTATGGTGTACAAGAACGCCATTCTTAATGGTCAAAAGGATATTCCCCAGTTCGAGCTTTTGTTCAAGATGGTGTTGTACCAGAGAACCTGTCCTTCAGGCCACAGCAGCTTCCTCCAGAACACAGAGTCAACACTGATAGTGAAACCTACAAAATAAACTAAGTGTACTGCAAAGCCGCTCATAGAAACAACATGAAAAACCCACACCCACACATTCAAAACAACACTTACCCAGTGACAGAAAGCCAGCTGGTACAGCGTAATAAAGCAACATTTTAATACTGAGCTTCCTGGATAGAAGTGACATGAGCAACATGAGTCCAAGCAGGAGGCACAACTCTGATCGAAACACGATGATAACAAAAGCAGAGAGCGCGATGAACGGGCCATGCCTTTGAGCCATCCAGGACGTGAATGCCAGCAGAACTGTGCAATAGAAGTCTGTTAGTCTGTTCATGTAGTTTTATCTTCATAACCTATCTGTATCTCTAACAGTCCAACATGGAAAAATACACTGAAGTACCAGAAAAACTGGTATACCCGTTAATACCCCACAGGATCTTGGAGTGAACGTTGCACAGTCCTCACGCTGATGTTTGTCGAGGCCCCAGAGTTGAATTCAGATGTTACTTGAGACAGTGTTGTACGCCTGTTACGCGAAACGATTCTTGCCAGCCGACGCTGGTCACGTTCACGCACAGTCTATTTACAGCCACGCTCCTGTCGTAAGTTTGAGGTTTTGTCTAGAATTATTGTAGTCACTGTACACATACGTGAAAATCCAAACTTTGCCTCTACCTCTGAAATGCTACGAGCCATCTCACGAGCTCCAACTATTAAACTGCACTGAAAAATCACAAACTCGGGATGACGTCATTCTCACAGTAGAAACAACTCTAGAAGCTTCCATAGATGTCTAGCGCTTTACATACACACTGGCGGACACAACCAGTGATGTGGGTAGGTGGCATTGCTGTGTATTTTTACGTTTTTCTGGTACTTCAGTGTAACATGTAATTAGTACTACATATACTACAGCAATAGCATTCATAACTCCTCGATATCACATGCACATATACAGGGGTTGGACAATGAAACTGAAACACCTGTCATTTTAGTGTGGGAGGTTTCATGGCTAAATTAGACCA
>JAOVVH010000020.1:7389675-7402105 GCA_028566435.1 Scorpiodoras heckelii
GTTTTGCTTGACCCAGGATGAAATTAACCAGCTGGCACTTAAAACTTTGGCGTCGTACGTATTTGAACCCAAGGATAGAGAGAGAGAGATGGAGAGAGAGAGAGAGAGAGAGAGAGAGAGAGAGAGAGAGAGAGAGAGGCTGAAAGATAACGATGATTCTGCAGTCCTGCTGGGTGGAGCAGTGCTGTGTCAGCACCAGGCTCCCTGGTGGGTTGTGACAGGTCAGCATTTCAAGATATATCACAGACAGACGCGCACACACACACACACACACACACACACACACACACACACACACACACACACACACACACAGCAGGTTCATTCCCCTTTGCCTAGTACCGCTGATGTTCCAGTGATTTGTAACACATTAAATTCACACTCACAATGATTTGTTGGATGTTCATTATCAAACAGGATGCTATTATGAGAAATATGAACTGTTTCGAATGCTGTCCAAGCCTGACAATGAGAAATATCATGCCCTGTAGGCACATTATAAAATTGGCTTTGGCTTCTCAAACTGATTATCATGAAATTGTCACGATGAATATCTGAGTATACGCAGCTAAATAATCGGGGTTGAAATACCTCCAACCTTATTAATTTAATCAAGTGGACTTCGAAATCCATCGTTCTCAAAGGGGTCTGCAATTGTGCGGGAGAAGATAATCAACCATTATGAAAGTGGTTATAAGTATTATTTCGTTATTTAAATGACATGGGTTTAATCTAATTCAGTTAAATTGCACTGCTACAGTTCAACAATAAGTAGAAATTCCATCATCACAGTTAGGAAAAGTAACATAACTTGATACAAAAGCGGTATTTTTGAATACACACTGGCCAGTCCGTCATAGGGCACCATGCACATACATATTCACACACTCACTCACAGATAGGAACAATTCAGAGCTGCCAGTTCACCCTTTCTGAGAGGTTGGAGGAAACCGGAGAACCCAGAGGAATCCCACATGAACAGGAATGAATACAAATGAGAGTCCTTATTGGACCAATGTCCTTAATACAGTATATGAATAGTTGGATTATGTTCATAAAGTAAATGTGTACTGAAATCTTAAAGGGGTCAGTGAGTATGAATTCTATGCTGTGGACTTTGCTGTATGTTTTAATGCATGAATTAGCAAAAACATTTTTTTTAAATCATTTTGCCTTTATCATTATGTTGTAAAGCCCTACAAAGACCTGCTAGTATTAGCCACTAGGTGGTAGCCTTGCCAAAATCCACTATGTGTCTGATAAATTGGTTAAAAGCCCACAAAACATGTGGAACTGTCCTAATTACAATGTAAAGCCATGTCAGGAAAATAGTGTTCTCCAGTGGGCCACTTCCTAAACCGAGAATGTAAAGGGGGCCACTGCTGCTTTTTTTTTTTTATTTGCCTTAAAGGGAGAAAAGTAATCCACTTTATGAGCAGCTGCTTTATTGATCTGAGAAACTGTTATATGGCCAGAGAGATCAAGAGATAATGAGAGAAAGAGATGAGGGCATGTCTCAGCAGAAAGGCCTCACACTTCCATACTCCTGTAGATGCCAGGGTTCCTGAGCCGCAGCTCAGAGAAGATGGGGTTTATCCACCTGAGCCACCTGCGAAGGGAGGGAGGGAAGTAAAATCAGTGCTGGAATGTACAGACACGCAGTGACAAGACAGGCATGCTATGCAAAACAGGTTCAATTAACAGGGAAAATAACAAGCGGTGAATGTGGGCCAGGCCAGTGGAAGTCAGTCTGCATTTCCTTCTGGTATGCGTGGCATTCAAAGCCCCCTGAAAGCATCACACACCAGGTGAAATAATTGGGAATGTTTGCATTTTTTGCCTACTGAACATGCGACTGTTCTTGAAACCTCCTCACCCTGTTTTCCCTTTAGCATAGCTGCTTAAACCCCACTGACCCTGCTGTGTGTGCTTAAGATGAAGCAGGTGAAGGGTGAATCCTGCTTAAATCTTTCCTCCCACTCTGATTGGTTGTGAATGGATTGTCAGAATGGCAGAAGCACTGATTTTCTGTTAATGATGAGAGATTAATGAGAGTGAACGTGTGCTTCCTGCCAGTTCGCGTTTTTGGCAGGGCCTCAATGTCAGGAGCGAGCGAACGGTACGATCACAGCCTGGAGGAGCTACAAGAGCTGCTATCTGGGAACAATGCGGCTCTTTCTCTGCCCACTTGTTTTCCTGTTTCTGCCCACACACATTCACACATACACACATACTCATCCACTTTCACACACATTTACACATGCTGCAAAATACAAGCCAAGCTACTAAAGCCCAGATGGCTGCTCTTAGAATGCTCATTATGTAACAACCTGGCATAAGTGTACGTCAGTGCCACACACTGAATCAAACTAAGTTGCAACAAATTGTTCAAACAGAATAACCCATAGTAAACCGGCATTGCCTTGATGAGAACTATTTTGGTTTCATTTTGTAAGAATTCTTGGCAGCTTACTAGAAAGCTGTTACTCATTCAGCAGGAACGGTGCTTTTAAATTGGTTTGCATAGATGATCAGAAATGTATATGATTAAGAGCATATTACACGATGTTTTTAACCTAATCTCCATATGTCTGCAACATACTGTATGTGTGATTACCATGAACAATCATTCTGACACCAGGATAAGAACTGAAATCCTGTCCACTTATTAAACATCCTTATCATGGACATCTAAGGGTGATTTGGTTGGAAGTCAAGAAAATTCAGTTCTTTTCTCACTTCTTTTAACTACCTAAATTGTAAGGAGCATGTCCTGGTGGTGCAGTGGGTAGCATTGCTATTATAAGTGTTTGATTATGTCAGTAGGTGAATTCCTGGGATAGGACCTGGTCCACAGTGACCTTGATCTTGATAAAGTGCTTACTACAGATGAAATAATCAATGAACTCCAAAAATCTGTGGATGGTTCCACAGAGCGTCTCCTTACACATAACATTCATTCATTCATTCATTCATCTTCTTAACCGTTTATTCCTCTCCCCAGGGTTACGGGACAGCCGGGGTCTAGCCAGGCGCATAGGGCGCAAGGCAGGATCAACCCTAGACAGGGCGCCAAGCCATCATAGGGCACACACACTGATACACTAGGGCCAATTTAGAGTCACCAACTAACCTAATATGCATGTCTTTAGACTGTGGGAGGAAACCAGAGTACCCGGAGGAAACCCACGTAGACACGGAAGGACATGCAGACTAAACACAGCAAGGACCCAGACCACTCCACCCGGGTATTGAACCCGGGACCTTCTTGCTGTGAGGCGACAGTGCTATCCACTGCGCCACCGTGCCCGTGCCGCCCACACGTAACATAATATACAATACAATATGTATTGTAATCATTTTACCTTGTTGTACAGTCTTAAATGTAGAAGCATTAACAGTTTTCCAGCTTGTTGCATTGGGAGGTTTTAGTATATAGAACCCTATAACTGAATGATTCTTATTTAGCTCACCTTAAAAACCCATTAAGAAGCAAAGACTATCATAAAAACCCTTTTAAAAACACATTTAAGACTTTTGTTAATAGATAATATTGGATATGGATTGGAACGGAAAAGAAGCAAAAAAGATTAGTCCCGTTATGAATTCAGTGCAGATACAGAGTACGATACAAACCTACATAAAAAAAACAACATGAAAATATTTTTTCCTCACCATTTGTTAACAAGCAAGAAAAAAATAGATAATTCAAACATGGTTAGTAATGGCACTTACTGTACATGTTTATAACACCGGGCCGGTATGGTGGCACAGCTGACAATACTGAGAGTGCAATGTGGTTGGTGGCACAGCTGTAGCTGACACTCCATCAGGTGCAGACTACAATTCCCAACATCCTCACAGCCCCCAGTCAAGCACCTAAGCTGCAGTCTGGAGAGCCAGCGGACATAATAAGTAGGTTGAGACATTGTCAGTCATCAGCTTTATAACAGATTTTAACTATCACTCACTAAATGCATTTGTCAATCAAAAATGGCAATTACATTTCCTTCATTTTATGCATCAACCAATGGTTTTACGGTGTTTTTACTGGACTGGGGATACCTGGTATTTGGTGGTAAGTTAAACAAGTTTTGATTGGTTGATACAAAAAAAAATTAGGCACAGCTAGTGCTTATCTGAAATTGGTCAATGGAAAATGTGTTTGCCAGCCATAAGCAGATCAACAGAGTTCTCACCCACTCGTTCTCTAGGCTTGTAGCATTACACTAATATACCTATTCCTCCCAAGGTCACCTGACTAATGACACTCACCTTTTGCAATTACACGGCACTCATAAAATAATCAAGCTGCTCTGTGTTACTTTGTGAAGTTTTGCTCCAGCACTGCATCTGTGATGATTCCAGGACTTTGTTATCTGCCTGTTTTCATTAATGTTGGACCATGGCATTCTTTGTAAGGCATATGTACGATGTAAGATCAAGCATCCAGACATTTCTTTGTCCTGGCCCCAAGGTGGTGGAATGAACTTCCCCCTGAGTGTCCAAACAGCCAAATCACTTGCTGTCTTCAAACACCAGCTGAAGACCCACCTCTTTCGAAAGCACTTGAATGAGCACAACTACAAGCTTTTACTGCACTTACAGCAGTTATTGTATTGACTGTGTCCTGTTCTTCACTGGTTTTGTGTTGTTTAGTAATACTTTGAGTTATAGGACTTGTTTTACTTGTAATTATTATTAGGTATTGGATGGTTCATTTCTAGCAGTATCATGGCTCAGAGTACCTTGAATTCAGGTCCACCAGCACCAGCTTTGGATATTCCAAGTTAACAGCGTCTGCAAAAAGCCATAAATGTAGATGTAAATGTTTTGCTCCAATTTTTCTGTTGCAGCAAAAATGTAGCATTCATTGGTTGTGAGATCAGTGGTCAGAACGCATAATATGACACGCTCACACATGAATATTTTGTTTCTGTGACCCCTTTTCTGCACAAGTCACATTAGGGGATCTTCATCATATAATCCGACATGGGGAAAACAAGTTATTGCATGGTCCTTTATGTAATTTAGGTAAGATTTTATTGGGATAATCACTCAGTGTGGCAAGTAATAATCTAATCATTGAGTAATGTTTTCTTTTAGGTTTCTATAAAACTAGAAAATTTGCACTTGTGCCAGTCTGTCCATTTCTTGACAGGTGGATTTCATTTATTTCGTATTATACTAACTCTAACCAGGCCCTTAACCGTAACCTGAATTATTGCAATTTTTCCATACTAATTTATAATGTTGTATTTATACAGCATCAAAGGAAAGTTTTAACAAATCGTCATCAATCCAAACAAGAATTGTTCAAGTTTAAAGAGAAACACTATAGGTGCTGCAAACTCACTGATCATTTCAATTGATTTTGAGTTCATCTCAGACTCTTCACTCTCATGCAATGTAGCTGAGCTGACTCAAAACACTCCCTCTCCTTTATCAGTGCCTCACATTCACACGGACATGGTGCACCATGTTCTCTCACTCCTCAGCACAGTCAGAACATTACCCTTTCTTGTCAGGAGACAGAAGACAGAAGAGAGAGAGAGAGAGAGAGAGAGAGAGAGAGAGAGAGAGAGAGAGAGAGAGAGAGAGAGAGGGAGGGAGAGAGAGAGAGAGAGAAGAGATGGAGAAGAGTACAGGGGGAGTGATGACGAGATGGAGAAAGTGGAAGGAGGCTGCTTGTTTTGAAATGCAACCTTGGCCCCCATGGGCAGTGTAACTGGAAACAGCTGCAGTGGATCGTGCCACACACAGCTCTGGGCAGCCAGACAACAGGCTCTCTGTGGGTGCTGCCGTCACCTCTCTGCCTGCCAGAACACTGGAGCTCTGTGAAGGAGGCCCACCTTTCTTCACCACACTCCACTCCTGCTCACGGGCCCAACAAAGAGCCAAGATAGGATCCAGGGTGCACAGCAGCTCATATACACCCAAGCACACATATAGCTTTTAGGACAAACCCTGTAACCCCCAAGACAGAGATATACGTGACACTAATCTTACAACCCCCATTTCCAGAAAAGTTGGGACACTTTCTAAAAATGCAATAAAAACTGAAATCTGTAATTTGTTAATTCACTTGAAGCTTAATTTAACAGGCAAAAGGACAAAGAAAAGATTTTCTGTGTTTTCAGTGATGAACTTAATTCTGTCTGCAACATACAAAAAGTTGGGACAAAGGCAAAATAAGTGTAAAAATGTTTTACTTGTAACACTGGAAGGTTCCTCACTTAGCACTATAACTAGTGAGTTCTCTAGGCCCGAATTCATCTAGACTATGGAAAGAGAGTGGTCAAATGAGTCTAGGCTTCAGCTTGTTTTTGGAATAAGTGGATGTCGGATTTTATGTGCCAAAGTGGAAAAACACCATCCGGACTTTTACTAATGAAAAGTGCAAAAACCAGCATCAGTTTTACTTGATGACTCATTACTTGCACAGAATAAAAGTGAAACAATATTACTGGCTGGTAATCATAGTGATCTGAAATTATATTCCAGGTTTGTTAAAAAGGTCCTGAGAGGCAGAGCATAGACTGTTCTCTGAGAATAACTCTTTCCTTACCACTTTTTTGATGAAGTAGGATAAGGATTAGGAGAATATACATAATTTACTTTAAGTAATATTAGACATGCAAAGAAGAGTTCTTCAGCTGTATGTGAATGTACAAACCCCATTTCCAGAAAAGTTGGGACACTTTCTTGAAGTGCAATAAAAACTGTCTCTCCAAAATACGAATATAAGCCTCCACATCAATGGTACCTTTATATATATGCAGATCACCCATGCCGTGGGCACTGATGCACCACACATGCCATCACAGACGCTCGTTTTTACACTTTTCGTTGGTAACATTCTGGATGGTCTTTTCCATCTCTGGCACATAAAATGTAACATCCATTTATTCCAAAAGCAAGCTGAAACATGGACTCGTCTGACCACAGAACACGTTTCCACTGTCTTTAGGCCTATCTCAGATGACTTTGGGCCCAGAGAATTCGCCGGTGTTTATGTGCAAAATTAATATATGGCTTCCTCTTTGGCATAATACAGTTTCGGGTTGCATTTCTTGATGCAGTGGCAGACTGTTTTGTCACATTGATTTTCCAAAGTACTCCCGAGCCAGTGTGGCTATGTCCATCATGGTAGCATGATGGATTCTCAGACAACACCACCTGAGGGATCAATGGTCACACACATTCAGCAGCGGTTTCCGCCCCTTGTCCTTCAAGCACCAAGATTTCCCCTGACTCCATGAATCTTTTCATGATATTATGAAATTTGGTATTGAAAACACTGAAAATCTTTTCTTTGTACTTTTGTCTGTTAAATAAAGGTTCAATCGAATTAACAAATGACAGATTTAAGTTTTTATTGCATTTTTAGAAAGTTTCCTGAGTTTTCTCAAAATGGGGTCTGTCTTCTTCCCTCTACTTTTCACTGTTAACTCTCCTATTCCCTCTGGCTGTGGTTTTTGGATTTGTGTCAATAAACATCACAACAAACACACATTTTGGGTCCTCTCACCTACATCTGTACAGTACAAACACGTTAGATAAGTCTAATAACCATGCACGGCTGCACTTTGTCTCAGGCAGCGTACCTGCTGTTTGAGCAACTGTTTAGGTCTCTGCTCTTCATGAACCCAGGGGAAAACTGTAAAAAGCACTAATGGCTTTCAGTCACACATAACAAAACACATCCAGAAAAACAGTGTGGAGCTGAGACACGTGTATCATCAGCTAATGGGACAACATAGTGCTTTCCAGGCACAATGAATGCATTTATTTATTTATAGCAAAAATGACAATGGCTAAGTCTCACTTGTGCACTTTCTCATTCTGCTCGTTGAGGAGCTGAGGAAGTGGATTCAAGATGCTGAGTAAAGTGCTCTAATACTTTGATTCGTGCCAATCTTTGTATAGTTAGTGATCAAATCTGCACTGTTAAATAGAGTTTGTTGAATTTGTTGCATAGTGGACAGTAAGAATATTTCACTCATTAAATAAATGGAAGTAATGGAACAAGACAAATAAGTAATGGAAGCTTATGTCACCCCAAAAATAACTAGGATGACATTTAGTGTAAGGCTGTGTCACCCTAAGGGGAAAAAAGGT
Source organism: Scorpiodoras heckelii (assembly GCA_028566435.1). Classification (NCBI taxonomy): domain Eukaryota; kingdom Metazoa; phylum Chordata; class Actinopteri; order Siluriformes; family Doradidae; genus Scorpiodoras; species Scorpiodoras heckelii. The sequence goes on from JAOVVH010000020.1 coordinate 7,397,797, forward strand.
TTTGGGCCTGTCCTACATTTATTTCTTAGTAACATGCAAGAAGGCATAAACTGCATACTGCATACAAAAAATAAACCAGAAAATATTTCTTAGCTAGTCAGTTATGTTTGGTTTAAGAGTGAAATTTTATTCTTAGCAAAATTTTTACTTTAACCTGAATGTGACAGAAAGCTAATTTTATTGCCCAAGTAAGATTTCAATTACATGCAATATGACTTTGGATTAAATTTAAGGACTAAATTAACCAGCAATCTTAGTCAGAAAATATACAGTATAAATGCCAAAATTTAAATCCTGTGGGCTTCTTACTGTGTCCTGGACACTGCTTGAAGAAGGCATATTAGTACATATTGGCTATAGTTCAGCATTTTGTTTCGTTTACATTGCCAGTTTCTTTGATTTATATCACTGGGGCAGAAATGCTGAGAAACATTTTAATCGGCCGTTCCCACATGAAGGTTTGCAGATTGTGAGAGTTCAGGGAATCCCCATGATCTAAAGTTCAGGATCACGTGGCATAGATGATGACAGAGCTGTGTGGTAAGATACTAACCAGCTTTGATGACTCACAACCCCTGACTCCCGAAAAACAACAGTACTGACCATCACACTGTGCGCACAGAGAAAATGTCAAGCACTGATTCAATGCTTCTTAAAACACACAATAACACAATCTGGTCAGTCTGTAAAGACACTGAGCAATGGAGCTCTGTTTTGTTCTGCTGAGCAACAGATTAGTTCATATGTAACACCAGACTGCTAGCATCATGACTTTACACACTGAAAAATATTAAAACATTCACTTTAATGATTGATGCTGTACTGAAATAACAATATGATAAAGACAGTTCAGATACTTATACATCTTTAAAGGAATAGTACAGTGTTTCATCCATACTTGTGTCCATCACATCTGTAGTTTGTGTGAATACCAAGTTTGGATCGACAGCGAGATTATTAAAATTTTCCAAAATTACAACAATACAACAAATACATTATTCTAATTACTCAACAAAAAAACTTTTCTTGGACCTTCAATGACAAAATAATAGCATCCCCAAAACTGGAGAATCTACTAACGTCCACAAGTAAGTCTGAGTTAGCTAACTGCTTGTAGCAGACCAACCATGGTTGTCCAAATTCATCTTTATTATTGAGGACTAAAGGCACATGGCCATAACCTTGCCATAACCATCATAAATGGCAAGTCTTAGTTGGATCTATTCTGGATCTTTTATTAAACAAAGCTACAATGGACTATTTTATTGTTTATGAGCTAAATGATAGCTAGCTGCTGCAGGTATCCATCAGTGGGCCAATGTTCTAGCATTAGGTGGCCTGATAGCAAAATGTTGCTATAGGGTTACTTATGCACTTTAAGGCATGGCAGTCTGTCTTGCCAAAAATCTCCTCCTTTTCCATGTTAAGAGGTGGGTTGGCCAGCAAGTCTGACCTCTTTCTCAGTTATTGACTGTCACCTATGGCCTTATATACACATCTGGTTAACTACCACCTGGCAGAAAACATCCTGAAAGTCACATAGGAGCTATAAATACTATATTTGCATAAAATGCTTCTTAATCAGGGCTCTCTACAAAATGACTATGAATTTGGATATCAAAAGCATTTAGACAAGTACAAAATAATATATTGTACTAAAACAAAAAGCTTGAAAATTATTATAGAAAAAAAGAGAGATAACAGTCAAAAGGCAAATGATCGGTGACAGAATGTGCAGGAATATCATACAACATATCCTGAACCAGTCCATATTAGGCGCCTAGAGCCCTAATTTTGTTTGTAGACCTCTGAGAAAGGCTTGGTATATACAGAAAAAAAAACATGCACACATTTTAAGAGACAAGAAGAATGCAGTCACATAAGGATTTTTTGTCCATTCATCCATGGGGTCAGTTTTCCTCTATTATAACTCCTAAGAAATGGTGCATAAATTATGATCAAGTTATTTTTCATGTCTAATAGTTATTTTCCCACATAGTATTTGGTATGTTTTGTACATTAAATAGGCACCATTCTGTGGCACGGCAGCACAGAAAGTAGCTTTGTGGATTCAAAGATACTTTTTTTTTATTTGCAAGTCTATTTGTTTGCAAGTGGAAAACACATTATCACATTGTCTGTTATAGATCTGAGCCAAAAGTTTTATTTCAACATCTCACACAACATGACGAAATAATCTTAAAAAATCACTGTAATCATATTAAAACTGACTTTATCAAATGTAAAGTGTAATGTCCTCTTTGAAAATGTCACATTTTAGGCATGCATCCTAAAAACCTGTGACATTCAGTTGCTTGGTCATCACACCACATATTGTTTGTCCTGCTCCTCCTCTAATTCACACATTCACTCCTCTTTTGAGGCATTCACAAATCTGTAAGCTTTAGATGGCTCAGAGATTGTCCTTTGTGGTATTTGAACACCTGCCACGCTGGACATGAGGGTGAAAGGGGGTGAGGGGGGCTCTAATCACTCCCCTGTGGCTTAGTGAATGGGATGGCACACGCCACTCAGCACCACAACCACATAACAAGCAACACAGCCACCCCCTCCTGCCGCACTGTCACATGGGAGAGTGGTCACATTTACTGAGCACGAGCATGTGGGTCAGTCATCACCCTTTCCTGTTGCTCTCTTTATCTTTCCTATTTCTCGGATTTTCTCCTGCTCAGTCTCATTCTGGACACATGCATAAAGGAACGGCATGGTGACACGCACTCTGGGATGACGCAGGCACTTGTTTTCTTCTCATTCTCGCTCTTGGTCACACTCTCTCTCACCCCAGTTAATGCCCTGGAAAAAAACAGGCCCTCAGTCCTTTCCACATCTTGAATAATTAAGCACTACTGAGCAGTTCAGTGAACTGATAAATACAGAGCTATTTTTAGGTCACTTTTTGTTTTTTAAAAAAAGAAGAAGAACAAGAACAAGAAGAACTCATCACGTTAAAATGTATGACACTGCTAGAAGAAAGACTCCGATCATAAGAGAGCAATATGACCATACATGTGAGCATCACTACTCTGCTCATCACCTACACCATAGCAACAGCAATACAATGACAAACAAGCATAACCTCTTTCCATCCACTAGATCTGCTAAGGCCATTGGAGATCACTACATTGATGACAAAGCTCTAAATGTCAGCAGTAGATTATGGAAAAGGTAAAGGTAAAGGAGGTAAAGGCTTCCTGGCCTTCACCTATTGTTCTGATATGACCCAGATTCATACAATGACCTTCCATTGAACCCAAAGATTGCCCATAATTCTTCTTTTGCATTGAGGCTAGGGTCTCTACAGAGCTTCTTGATGAACCTCACTTTGCTTTTCTGCTTCATTCCTGTGGTTTGGCTTCACGCACAATCCGGGCTGACATGTCAATTCAGCATTCTTTATTTCTTTAAGTGGTGAGAATAGCACATGAAACATGCACATGACGGACAATTGTGCAGTGTACAAATAAAGGCTGTAAAGCAAAAATGTCTTCAAAAATCTTCAAACAGAAATGAAGAATAAAGTGAGTTATTATATTGAGAACGGAACAGTAAAACAACAGTAAAAATGTTAACCTGCACAAATTCTATTCGACTGTGGTGCAGTTTCTAAGGAAATCAGCCGGTTGCTCCAGGCATCTTGGAGAACTTTGAACAGTTCTTCTGTCGCTGCAGATAAAATCCCAGAAAGCCTTGATGATATTTTCACATGGTCTATTATTTAATATGGTCCATTACTTAACAAAATATGAAAATTGCCTGCAAATTTGAATGTTTTGTTGAATTTGCCTTTTCTACAGACACATTAATTGAGTAAGTGTAAAATAGGTACACAGTATTAGAGAACAGTTATATACAAAAGTAGGGTGTGGCCTTTGTACAGTACTGTATGTGTATATTTTTGTGAGTGTTGCAAGGGGTCGTTCTTGCACGTGTGATCTGAGACAGCAGAAAGGATGAAAAATTAAAATACATATGTGGATGACTAAAACAATATCAACAACAACAACAATAACAACAACCCCTGAATTCAAATCCATACCATGAACCCCAACACACACGGAAACTTTTGCTTGCTATACTTGTGAGGACCTTCCACTGACATAAATGTTTGTTCTTGTTAAAAACTACAACAAAAAACCCACTTTCCCTATGGGGACCAGGGAAATGTCCCCAAAAGGACCAAAAGGACAAAGATATGAAAACATTGTCCACAGACACACACACACACACACACATACACACACACACACACACACACACACACACACACACACACACACACACACACACA
>JAOVVH010000020.1:7402205-7412261 GCA_028566435.1 Scorpiodoras heckelii
TATATTGGAAAAAAGAGCCAAGTCTGGTGCTTGTTCTGTCCAGCATGTTTGGCATGAATCATTTCTGCACTCTACATGCACAATAACATTAACCGATTGTACATATGTACATATTATGCATAAATAAGCCAGAAATCGAACCTTCTGAAATATTCATTTGTCATATCACAAATGCCTTTGCCGGGGGCACACGCAAGAAAAAAACATTCCTTCCATTTTGCACAATAAACATATCCATCCCTTCATTCTGTGATTACAGCTTTCCATCTGAACCTTTTATTATATCTGAAGCAGTACTAGGCATTGTTTTGCTTCATCCTGTTGTTTATGGAGAATACTTTCAAGACACAGAACATTCATCTTTATTTACGAATATGAGCCCACAATGGGCTACGCTACCTCATGATTGATTCCTGCAGTGTTACACTGCTTCTAAGAAATCACTGTAGAGGCAGTATGCAGATTTCTGTTCTTTACATTAACATTATAATTTAATTTGGGAATAAACCATATATATACTGCATCCACTCTGCATCCATCCAGTCATCCTAGGATAAGTTTACACAGTACACTCACTCACTCCTGCCCTACTCATAGTAAGTAGCTAATCTTGAACAGCAGATAATCTCCCCTGGATACTAAAGACTGTCCTTTGCTCACCCCAGTACTCTACTCTCTATCTATTACTGAAAGCATTACACTGAAGTACCAGAAAAGCTGGTACTATGCAAAATACACAGCAATGCCGCCTATGCACATCATTGTTTGTGTCTGCCAGTGCATATATAAAGCGATAGACATCTATGGAAGCTTCTAGAGCGGTTTCCACTGTGAGAATGGCAATTATCACGATTTTGTGATTTTCAACATGGTTTAATAGTTGGAGCTCGTGAGATGGGTCATAGCATTTCGGAGGTAGAAGCAAAGTTTGGATTTTCACGGATGAGCATTTTAAGGGTGTACAGTGACTACAATAATTCCGGCAAAACCTCGAACTTACAACAGCGGTGTGGCTGTAAATAACGTCTGGTTGAACGTGACCAGCGTCGGCTGGCAAGAATCGTTTCGCGTGATAGGCATACAACACTGCCTCAAGTAACATCAAAATTCAATGCTGGGGCCTCAACAAACATCAGCATGAGGACTGTGCAACGTTCCCTCCAAGACCCCGTGAGGGACCTACCAAGTATTTGCTGGTATACCAGTTTTTCTGGTACTTCAGTGTACTGCATCCATTCTGCATCCATCCAGACATCCTAGGATAAGTTTACACACTGCACTCACTCCTGAACTACTCATAGAGAGTAGCTAACCTTGAACAGCAGATAATCACAGATGGATACTAAAGACTTTCCTTTGCTCTACTCTCTATCGATTACTGAAAGCATTTAACAAATTATATTGAATTGACAACTGCTGCCCATCGTAATGTTTCAAATGTGATCCCACAGAATGTGAACTGTCTATAAGCTCCTTTGTAGAGCTCATATTTACCTCTGCCAAGGAGCTTAAGTTTTCGTTGTGGTTTGTTTGCTTGTTTGCCTCTCGGCAGGATTACAGTAAAACTACTAGGTCGATTATCATGAAACTTGGTGGAAGGGTGTAGCGTGGCCCAAGGAAGAACCCACTAAATTTTGGAGTGGCTCCAAATCACAGCATGGGTGCACATATTATTTAGCTAGATTGGGCTAAAATGAACTGAGTTTGTCATTCATGCAGGAACCTGTCATAAAAAAGGCTTGTCTACAGGCCCATGAGGAGGTCTGTGCTCTCTGAGTGCTAAATAATGATAGAAAAACAACCCTGAGAAAACTGAAGTGCATATCAGTGTCCACATCCACCAGACAGGCTGATGTGGTGCACACACTCATGTTTGTGTCATTGGCCATCACTTGCTTATTATTATTGTTTCTCTTGACACTCCACACACTGTTTGTTGTGTTTTGATGGAGCACCTGGCAACAGGAGTAAACTAAGTTTGTGGTGCATGGTCAGGTCTTTGTGACCGGTCTCGTCACTCTCCCTTTCACATCCATTCATTGGCTTTTTATGTTTGCACCGTACACACACACACACACACACACACACACACACACACACACACACACACACACACACACACACACACTGTTTTCTGTCTGCTTCTGTGGGCAAGAACAATGAGCTCCTTCACTCACCTTCACTCAGAAGCCAGGTGAGCTTGCTGTGGAAATGATGATGAGGCAACGCAAGGAACTGAAGCCACAGCAAGAAGGAACATGAAGTCAGAGTACACTGACTCGCAAAAACAGCAGGGAATAACAATGTAATAATCACTGTTTCCTGGCTTTCCATAACACTTTCCATTTTCACCATTTGCTGGATTGATGGCTGTTAGTCACAGATTGTCTCTGATTGGTGCTGGAAAAATGAAGTAAGATGTAGAAGTGCTCATTCAAAGGTGGTTGAATGATTTGTGCAGTGCCAATCAAACCTTATGCCCCTATGAGGAATATTTGACATATTTCATGTCACAGACAGACAAGCTTTGTGCAAATTCTGGAAGAACAAGATGTTTTTTCCTGTATTTTTAGGTTTGACATTTACTGGTTGGCTTTGTGGTCTCCTAAAATCCATGGTGTGGAATATACAGAATAATTAGTCAAATAGATCACTTTCTGTGTTCAAAAAATGAAATTTGAAAAATACATTTAGTGTTATTCAAAGACGCTTATTTGGCAAAAAAATTTGCTTCAAGACATTATAGCTCAAGCTCACAAAAGCAGCTGCACAATGATTGGGGGTCAGACGTTGGAATCCCAACAATGCCACATTTTTCCATGGCCAGGAGCCTAATTTGGACAAGTTTTCTGAGTGGGAGGAGTGACATTACTCTCTTGACTGTCAATCACAATGACACTAGCCAATTACAGGTGCATATGAGCTCATGCATGTGGACCAGGGCCGATAGCACTTTCCTCTGAATGTGTTAAACTGTATCACAGCATGAGCAACAGGCTGGCTTCATGTGCCATAAAATAAGCATGTGTTAGTTTTTACCCTCCCGGTTGGTAACTGTTGGTTGATGGGAACTGGCAGGTAAGCAAATTGAAATAAAATTGGAGAAAAAAGAAATGATGTATTAACCCAATCAAAATGTTCAGGCATTGCATCAGTACCATGAAAAGGACTGGTGTGAAATTCTAGCTCACTTTGCTGATCATAAAGTAATGCCAGTGATAAATATTAAATATATCTAGTAATCATTAGTTAGGAATACAAGCTATTAAAGCGGTTATTCATTAAACAAAGTCCAAACACTGGCTACAGATTCTACACTCCCATTCTCAATTTTCCCTCCTGTTCACTCTCTCACATTTTCTCTGTCCTTATTTCACACTGATAGAGTCTCAGTCTGCCCATGTTCCACCCACCTCTCAGTCTGTGCGCTCTGAAGGTCCACATGCTCATCTGGCACCCTCCTCCTTGTCTGTCAGGTTGTCAGTGTGATGTTAGCACCGAGTGGCACAGAGCGCCAACTGTGCCAGCTCAGGCCCTGATCTGCATGCAGTTATCACTGAACACATGCCAGCACACAAGCTGTCACTCATTTAACATTCACACTTGGAGACAAGAACAAAAATCACTGATGTCCCTTAATTGCCATGCTTTTTTCTTCATTGCTGTCGCTAAGTGTGTTTAGAGTTGATTGCTATTTTCTGTTTATGGTTGACTTGTTATTTCTAATCACCTTTATAAAATTAGGTTAGTGGTGAAAATGGATTTCATGAAACTGGCTTATAGCACAGAGGACAGAAAACATGTTACAGATTTAATTGCGTGCTGTATTCCTTTGGTTTCCTTCCCATTAAGGAGGTCTGATTTATAACATAAGATACCCTTTTGATAAGGCTGAAGCTCAGTAAGAGAAACAGATGCTCTCTAAGTTTAAAGGTGGGCTTATGGGGAGCCAGATGCAGAGATCATGCTCTGCCTTAACAGAAGGCCTGATTAAGATAACATGGCCATTTACATGTCAAAAGCCTGAGGGGCTCTTAAAGGCAATATAGTTTACCCAGGATGCAATTTGGAAACAGATGTCATCACCATGCTAACGCCCTGTGGTGAAGAAATAAAATACATTAAATAAGCTATTGCCACTGTTAATTTAGTGATACAGTATCAAGGTGAAGAAGTGAACTTCAAGCAGATTCAGAGTTGGGTGTTTAAATATGCTTTTGTAAACACAATTAGATTTAGAAATGTATATTAAAATTAGTTTCTCTTAATTACATGTGTAGGGAACTCTTTAAACTCTTTAACTGTATTTGCACAGGTTGTGTTTAATAGAGTGTAAACCGCAGGCATACAATACAATCTGATGCGATTTCAGTTCTTAAGGAAACTATTCAATATTTCATCATAAAATTTAATCTGCTATGAAACCATATGGTTTCGGTTGATCGATATGTTCAGAATTGTTCAGAATTTGTGACAGGACTAGCATTAATTTGGGAATAATGACAAGGAAGAGACTATCACAGTTACAGGCATATCGCCTTGCTTGCCTATTAAATTATTTACGTTTTAAACTAATGCATCAATCCAAATCAATACAGTAATCAATAATAATTGTAAATAGTGTTTGATCTCAGATTTGTGAGAAATGTCTCCAGGTTATTTAAATATCTGTCTTGTACTGGTGGAATACAATATGTAGCATTTTTAAAATAGTGAATTATTTGGGGTGTGCAGATAAAGCCAAGCTTAAGTAAACCACTTTAACCATAAACATTTACATTTTCCAGTACTGTTTCATCCTAAATTCTTTCCTCTGTAGCCAGCCAATTTCACAGACCTTATCAGTAGATATTTATTTCATAAACATTATTGTTATGTGTATAATAATATTTGGCCTATTTATTGAGCTATAGAGTTTTCAACTGCTAAACCTCCCAGCTACATAGACATTATATTCACTCTAACATTATTAATAGGCTGTTCGAATTATGGGTGGCATGGTAGCGCAGTGGGTAGCGCCGTTGCCTCATTGCAAGAAGGTCCTGGGTTCAATCCCCGGGTGGAGTGGTCTGGGTCCTTTCTGTGTGCAGTCTGCATGTCCTCCTCGTGTCTGCGTGGGTCTACTCCGGGCACGCCGGTTTCCTCCCACAGTCCAAAGACATGAATACTAGGTTAATTGGTGTCTCTAAAGTGCTGTGAGTGTGTGTGTGTGTGTGTGTGTGTGAGTGTGTGTGCCCGACAATGGATTGGCACCCTGTCTAGGGTTGATCCTGCCTTGCGCCCTATGCTGCCGGCTAGGCAATGGCTCTCCTGTGACCCTGAACAAGAATAAGTGGTTAAGATAATGAATGAATGAATGAATGAGTGTTTGAGTTACTGCAGTTTTGATTAAACTCATTCAATTTAAGCAACCAGTCTTGAATTGGTTAATAAACAGGTTAATAACTATACTGTAATCACAATTGTGATTCCTACTACAGTAACTAAATTAACAAATCCTGCTCCCTACTTAGACAACCACTGTGTTCTGTAACCTAAAGTGTATTATTGTCTCATTTTTATTGCCTTCTGGCCAATGGTCATGTGGCACAGAGTTGTTAAATGTAAGTTTTTATGCTTTGTTTGTTGTTGCTATGCTTTGTATGTGCTTTTCCTTTTCATTTATACATGACAAAACCTCAAGAGGGTGATAACACTATACATGATCAATGAGTTACAGACACAGCCCACTAAACCAGAACAGCTCATGTAGTTTGCTCACCAGAGAGGGCAGCACACACTCATCACAGTCCACTGTTCCTGGAAAAATGTGACTCATGTACTTTACCAGTCACACTAATAATTCAGCTACTTGTGTTGTGGTAACAAAAAGATGGAAAGCCGTTCTGTTATACTGTGTCTGCTGGCATAACTGAATGTTTCATTTGTCTTTGATCCCGAAGGGGAAAATGTGTATTTACACCCAGGGTTAGTTATGAGCCGCTTCAGTAAGGAATAAAACAAGACAGGGCATGCTGTTATAGGACAATAATCAATGACAATGTGCTGTGATGTGGCCTGACATGAAACAGTTACTGGTACAACCCCGAGGTGAATTATTTTCCAATAACACCATGTCTTAAAGTGTTGTCTCCTCTTATACCACAGCAATTTGACAATTACAATGATTTAGCTTTTAACGAACAACACATCCTGCTTTTTTTTTTTTTATCCATTTATGGGTACATTTAGTATTGTGGAACATCCACAAGGCAAGTTAATTCCTGTCATCACTTACATTATAATTGCAGTGAACAGTTATACCACCAGCCTTTCTTTTGCTTTTTTCCTTTCAGAGTTAAAAAAGGTGGGAAAAAATAGAGTTTGTCATTTTACTGAGAAACTGGAAACAGCAAACTCCTCTCCTTATGACTCCTGTGGCAAAAAAACAAAAAAAGCACTGACACCGGAGACTCCTTCAACAACTTTTGAACATTTCCTTGCAGAAAGCTTTATATCAATGATAGCTTTACTTTGTCAAATAAAATAAAATATGAACACATGATTGGACGTACAGCCAGCATTACTGTACAAGTTGTTATAAAAGATTAATTGCCTTTTGACTAATGAGAATCACGAAGCCCACAGCTCTGTGGTATAATGCTTTTAGAAAGCCCTCACTCCCCACCCTAGTAGAAGTCAGTAAACATATTGGTAACTTTCTGATTTGTAAATATATCAGATTTCAAACCAAGGAAACACCACAAGTGTTCTGTACAATGAAAGTTTAATTGACATGTTCTTGTATAAAAATAGCGTTTCTACTGGGTTCCATACAACTTTTACTAGAAAGAGAATATCTAACACGAAGCTGTGAAGCCAGTGATAGTTATTCCCCAATCCCATCGCAAGTCAGCAAAACACTTCCATAGGGAAATTACACAGAGCCAAAAACATCAATGGACTTTTGATTTTTAATGACAACAACCAAGAGAAGATAAATAACATTCATTGCTCTTTCAATTTTAGTAAACCTTGTTTTTATTCCTTTTTACATTGACAACAGCTTCAGTGCATCCACCATCTCTTGTCTAAATGTAAAAAAAAAAGACAACAGGAATGCAAACAAAAGGCCGTATAAAGATATGTAAATTTTGCGATTTAAGCATGACAATAAATAAAAAAATAAATAACCACAGAGTGTGGAATGTCTACATGTTACAAATAAATTAAATGCAAAGAAGAAAACTGTACAAAAAAAAACACTGTACAAGTTTAGCATTTAAAAAAGAAGAGGAAAAAAAAAGGATTCATGAATATTGCATTGATTGTGCATTTTCACACCCAGGTCCCCCCAAAACCCAGGAGACAGACTAATGTAGTTTCAGCAGTGGGATGAGGAGCAGAAGAGTAAGCTGAGGGGAGGGATCAGTCCAGACCCTCAGAAGGTACAGCGGTTATACCAAATCTCTATACACATTCAGAGAAAGAAAAAAGAAGTTTTTTCTAGACAACATATATAGGCTAAAATGTGACTGAGCAGCGTTAGAAAGAGACGCAGTGAGTGTGTGCGTTTCAAGTATTTCTATCGGTCAACCCCTCCCCATGTAAGACCCTTGAACTGGCTGGAGGTTTATGTGCAATGGACGATCACCAAACACCACGCAACCTCAGAGCCAGCTCAAGGGAAACTTTCCAATAAAACAACAAAAGCAACAATGAAAGCCCCAAAATAGCAGCTTTCAAAAAGGCACTCCAAATTAAAAATGAAAACATTTAAATAAAAAGTTGTCCAAGCTCTATGAGAGCAGCCACATCTGTGTAGGAGGCTTGCCAAATGCATAAACCAGCCTTGAAATAATAATAATAATAATAATAATAATAATAATAATAATAATAATAATAATTAGTGCTGGTAAGTCCACCCAAACATCAAATGTTCCCCATCAGGAAACAAATTTTATGAACTGTAAAAAAATAATAATAAAATAAAAAGATTGAAAGGAAGAGCAAACTGTAATAAATTATGTTTCCCTACAAAAGAAAAAAAAATCTACAAGCCTGACACGGCAGGGATGCAGATTAAGTGTCCGTTGAATCCCAGCTCATTTTCAGAGCGAGATGTTCTTTCTTTCAGAGGCTCTCTTTACTGGAGCTCATGCTGGAACTGTCTGTACTGATGGTACGTAGCCGGATGTCACCCTCCTCTGTCTTAGATGCTTCAGCATGGCGCATCCATGGATGCTCGAAGATCTGCTCCAGAGTTGGTCTGTCCGAAGGCCTCAGGGACAAACACCACTTAATCAACTGCTGGCATTCTGTTGGAGCACACAGCAAGTGATGGATTAGCATCTTGCTGCTAGCAGCTCAAAACTGGATGACCACAACCTCACCCAGTTTAGTACATAGTGCAGTATTTCGCCATGCCATGAAAGCCTAATAAAATATCCAGGGCATCAACCCCACAGTGCATAGGGAATAAGGAGTAGAGTGCCATTTAAAACAGAGGATATGTGTCAGTGAGATGTAATATCATTATTATCATGCATTGTTTATTAAAAGGACCTGCAGTATTACTATACCAAAGAACCGCTGTACAGACCTGCTGAGATTCTCCGTCTGAAATAGAGTCGACCTCTGAGGATCTCCTCGTCCTGTTCAAAGGGAATGTCTCCACACACCATGTCATACAACAGCACCCCTAGCGACCAGATGGTGGCTGAGCGGCCATGGTATCTATGGAAACGTATCCACTCTGGCGGACTGTACACTCTCGTACCTGTGACACACATTGAGAAATAAATGATACGTTAGCCATAAGGACAGAACACAAACACAGATAGATTAGTGGCTATACGCACGCCTCCCTCCCTCACCCGGTGTGTCAGCTTTGCTGCTGAGCCAGAGATCTATTGCGATTCTGAACGGCACTTGGAATAGTAAAGAGGAGGGAAAAAAAAGAAAACAGTGCTTGAGGGGGGAGTCTGAAAGCCACATCACTCATAAGTCAGCTGTCTGGTGCTCTACAGGGCCAACAGTCCCGCCCTCCCCCAAAGGGCAGGAGTGTCTTGGAGACAAAACGAAGACCGAAATAGCAACGTGAGCCGTCACGGGACCTGTGCTCTCAGGTTTCACAACACACATCTGTTACGTGGCAGCCGATCTGTTTACACCCAGAGATGAAGCAAAGAGCTTCATCTGAAGCTCTGAAATGTTGGCAATCTTAATTTAAGGATTTGATTTCGTGTTTACTAGGACTGCAGAGTCGATACATGCCAAACATTTTCATAGCAACAGAAAACGTCATGAAATATAATGAGCGTATCAGAGCAGAAACACCACTCTGTATTTATAACCCAGCATATGGGAAAACCCCACACTTCAAACAAATACAAAACAAACGACTGCATGAGAAATCCCCACGGACGATCAAACCACCACAGCCATTCTTATGAAGAAGCACAAAACGCATCAATCAACGACACACATCTGTGCATACCGTCAAAATCTGTGTACACCGTGTCCTTGAGAATAGCCCCTGAGCCGAAGTCGATCAGCTTGAGCTCTCCGGTGCGCAGGTCCACCAGCAGGTTCTCGTCTTTGATGTCTCTGTGCACGACGCCGCAGCTGTAGCAGTGCCGAACAGCCTCCAGTACTTGGCGGAAAAAGCCCCGTGCCGTGCCCTCGTCCAGGGCGCCCTTCTCCGTGATGAAGTCAAACAAGTCTTTGACCAACTCCGGCCTCTCCATGATGATCAACCAGCCATCCGGCCTCTCGTACCAGTCCAACAGCTTTATGACTCCGCGGAAGTTCGAGCCTACTTTTTTCAGCAGCACAATTTCCAGAGGCACCATCACACCATTCTGGAAGAGAAATAAAGAAGTTTATTTGTAAAAAATAAAAATAATAATAATTGTCCATTTGTTTCAGATGCCACAGTGGTGCAAAGATACCACTATGGTGTTAAAAAAATGTACTTACAATAGATCCCCATTCTGTGACTCTCTCCTTTGCAACATGTTTAACTGCGACCTGAAAAATGAGACGACAAATTCAAACGCACAGCTCATATTCACA
>JAOVVH010000020.1:7412361-7430091 GCA_028566435.1 Scorpiodoras heckelii
ACTCTCTCCTTTGCAACATGTTTAACTGCGACCTGAAAAATGAGACGACAAATTCAAACGCACAGCTCATATTCACAATTCATATTCACAATTCATATAAATAATTCATATTCACAGCTCACATGTATTATACAGTATTTTGAAATGGGAGCAAAGGTAAGCGCGCGTGCACGCGTGCGTGCGTGCGTGCGTGCGCGCCCGTGTGTGTATATGTGTATGTACGTGCGCGTGTCCGTGCTACTCACCGGTAAACCGTCAGAAATCCGACTGCCAGCGTAGACCGTCCCAAATCCCCCGCTTCCCAGCACGGAGCCCACCTGATAGACCTTCTCAAACGGCTCTGGCTCCACTTTCACTGCAAATCGTACGACGGAACATTAATGTATAAAATCGGTCATCTAACTGCAGTAAAACACAGTAATGTAGAAGAGGGAATGGACGTCGTGACCGCTGGCTGTGTATCTACTCTACTCTACTCTACTGAGTGAGGAGTAAAAGCCAATTAGTATCTACTGAGGTGCTCATGATGATGCCAGGAGATTGAAACCAAAACAAAGCTCCTAGCTGGGGTTTGCATACAAACAATAACATATCAGTAGCTAACATTTAAACGAACTATAAGGTGATAACTAACTAACTAGCACATGAAGACATATTTTTCACTTCGTTAATCTAACTAACTAGTAAGCAGGCTAACCTAAACCTAAACCTAAACCTAACCTAACCCTAACTCACTCACCAGGCTGAAGCTGAATTTTCACCGGTAAATGGTCCACGCTATTCGGGTTGCAGATGTGAGAAAAAGAGCCAAACTTTGATAGCAGCATATTTTCAGCGCATGCGGTGGGACTGGAAAGGAAATCCTCTGTTGTTGTTTTTTGTTTTTGCAACAATACAAGTCCAGTTTACGGAGAAAACGCTCCGAAGAGCAGCTGTGCCGCTAACCGAAGGCACACCGAGATGAGGCGAAGGTTAACGGTGGATCCGTTAGATCCGGTGCGGCGTCTCGGAGAAAACGCGACCAGAAAACAAGTCAATCCAGCGCTCAAATGAATGCAGTCCTCAACTATGGGTAAAATCCTGTACGATGATGCTCGTCCCCTTGATGGACACCAAGGAGAGACGAGTTGGAGTTACATTAACGCGACTAGCATTGGAGTCTGGACGTCCGTGCTCGTGTGTGCACTCTCTCCGACCTGTCAGCGCTGCGTCTGAGCCGTGGCGCGGACTAATCCTACTCCTATAACGGCAATATTTTGACGCGTGTGCGGAGTAATATCCCTCCGCCGCACCCAATCATTCTTGAACCTCACCAAAGAATCGATTATTACCCTCACTATTTTGGGCCACGTGTTGATAAAAACGCGACACACAAAATATATCTTGAACTCAACACGACGTGTTTGTATCTTTTCACTAAACTGTTTGCATACGTCGGAACTACTTCGACGCTCAATGATAACAGTGTCTGGATGGTGCGTAGTGTGTCTCATTTGCATACCAGTGCGCCTCGACCAATGAAATTGCGCATGTTAATACCGTTCTCTCGTTCAGCCAATCGAGACATACACACAAGTAGAAATTTGACTGCGCGCGGCGCCAATTCTCACATATACACAAAGTGTTGTTGTGGTGATGTGCTGAACGATCCACAGTGTATAGTTTATTATCATAGACAATTAATAGTCAAAAGGAAAACGACTCCCAATAGATGAATTAATGCGAATAAAAAACATAATTTCAAATTCAGATAATAACTGTAAAAAGATTTAAAAGAAGATCCCAGGTTGAGAAGTGAAGATATTAATGTAAATTATATAGATTATGTGCTAAGTGGATTTCATAAGGGACACAATTTAGCTACACAATAAGTCTGACAGAGTGCAAATAATGTCAACGTGGTAGTTAAGTAAAGTCTGTTATTTTACCTGTCAATTTCTTTCCACAACAGAGTAACGCTGTGGGCTCCAGTCGTAGAGGGACACAGCATCGTGTTTTACATTCAGCCTCATTTAACTCAGCTTACTGAACTCATCAGAAAATTAACAAGTAATCAATGGACAGAATTTGATGTGTTGGAAAAGAAAGATATTCCAGGATGTGAGTATGACACACCTTGGTTGAACCAGTATGACACAGAACCCAGACTAAGTCTGGTCCACATCCACTTGCCCAAAGTTGCTCCTACTAAACACAGACACAAGGTCCATCTTTATATTTCTCTTCTTGCAGTTTGTGCTATTCTCACACTATATAGATAGATGTATTGAGCAGGCAGACTGTGTTGACGGGGAGTGTAATTTGCTACAAGGATAATCAGATTACATTGATTGCTTGACATCCTACTCATGCAGCTCAGAGGTTCAAACAGGAATGTTACAATAATGATGAGTTTGAAGCAAGCGCAAGACCCAAATTATTTTATCTGGTGCAAAATGTTTGAGGTACACTTTTTGGTTGAGATGACCTTGCAATGTATTTGTAAAGTGTGCACATGGCCTGCTTTTTTTATCATACCTTTCATGATAAGCAGTGTATACACTGAAGGGCAAAAGGACACAGAGAACAAGTTCAGAGGCTGTGTGTGAGCTGTATCTCCCCATACAGTCGAATTATTTAAATGTTAAACATGCTTTTGAGTTCACCCTACCTCTTGGTGTGTTGGCTTTTCAAATTTGGCTAAAGAATAACTATAGACTAAAAAACTTTCATGTCTGAGATGTGCCATTGAAATTCAAAGTTGGAAATCAAAAAGGAATCTTTAACTTCTTGTTGTTTTTCTACTTCATCTTCTTCTTCTTCTTCTTCTTCTTCTTCTTCTTCTTCTTCTTCTTCTTCTTCTTCTTCTTCTTCGCTTCTTCTTCTTTCGCTTAATTATAGCGCTTGAAAAGCACTATATTGTTATCCCACGTACTTCTTCATCTTATAATTATTATTATAATTATTATGACATCACAATAGGTTGATTTTGGCACTTTTCAAGCACTATGCATTTCCTTCATCAAATGCAAATCTAGTTTGTAAATGTAATGCAGTTAATTTCCTGTTGGGTCTGGGAACAGAACTGGATATCTGCCATTGTAATCATGTGGGAAACCAATTGTGGGTTTTTTTTGTTTGTTTGTTTGTTTGTGTGTTTTTTTTATTTATATATTTTTTTATTTTATACATTAGGACCAGCTAGACTCATTTAGAAGGCATGCTTAACATCTGTAGCATGTACAGCTGGTTCTCCAGTGCTACATTTGGACATGAATGATGTGGGTTGTTCATTGCATTCATAGTAATGGTCATTTCTTTATTTATATAGCCAAGGCCCTTGATCTGGCTTGAGGAAGGTTTGCGGGAAGCTCCTAACTGTCCACCATCAATTCTCTGGGATTCCTGGGATGCTTGATATTTTCTTTTTACTCTAATTACTGCTTTATGAAATGGCCCAATTGAGCTGAAATGGTTTGATAAGGGTCTAGCAGCACTTTACCTCTATAATTTCTTGTACCCTTTTTATGGGTAAGTACAAAAACCATGAAACCACACAAATTGAGGACTGTGGCCACATCAAAGTCAGGGCATGCAGCTCTCTTTTTAGCCTTCACAGCCACATCATTTGGATGAGTGAGAGAACCTTTTCCAGACTCGTCCTCCTGGAACCAATGAACCAGCTTCTGCTAGGAACTGCTCTCAAGTGGCTTTAGGAGAGAAGACACACTGAGTCATCTTTCAAGATGGCATTGTAATATGATACTGCTCAGGCATACACTCAACATATCCTGACTGAGTTGAACAACTCTGTATAGCAGTACTGTAATGTACAGTACTGTGCAAAAGACTTAGGAACCCTAGTGTTTTAGGTACAACTTTTGTTATTGATTTTTTTTTAGTTCTGCATTACTGAGTTAGTACAAAAAGATTAATATATACAAACATTACTTTTCCAACAAAAAATTAAATCACATTACATAACAGACCACTTTTCAGACAAAAAACATAATGAAGGCTGTGGGGTTTTGCATGCAAAAAAAGGAAGTAAGTGTGACAGTCAAAGTCTCCAGAAGAGCTGTCACCGATTCTCCAAGATGCTCACTTCCTTATAAAACTGCACACATTGTACCTGGGAACTCTGTTTGTAAAAGACACACCAAATATTGACTTCCTGTAGTTTATTACTGTTTACTGCACTTTATAGTTTTTTCTTTTATGCAGAAACATATTCATTATTTTCGAAGATATCTTTGCTCACAGCAAGTCTTTGCACGTGCCTAAGACTTCTATATCATACTGTACTGCATCATACTTTTACTGAGCGTCTTGGAGAATCTGTCACAGCTCTTCTGGAGACTTTGCCTGTCACACGTTCTTCTTTTGTTGCATGCAAAACCCAGCAGCCTTCATTATGTTTTTTGTGTGAAAGGTGCTCTGTTGCATAATGTGCTGCTTTCATTACTGACTTACAAACATTTTTGTGTAACATTTAATTTTTTTGTTTCAAAAGAAACATTTGTAAATATAAAACCTTTTTGTACTGACTGAATAATGCAGAACTCAAAACAACAATATCAAAACATCAATAACAAAAGTTGTACCTAAAAACAAATAAGGTGCTTTTGCACAGTATTGTAAATTGTAAAGTATTTAAAAAATTCACAACTAATTATTGAACATGGTTTAGGCTCATCATTCTGTGTTGTTACCATATCCGTCACTATGTTTATGTGTATGTGGCTGTGTGTATAAGAGGGTCAGGCTCAGGTCAAACTAAAACCCTTTGGATTATAGTCGGAAACTAATGTCACATGGTTCTGTCAGGTCTGCTCACCCATAATCCAGCCATGTTTCCTAACTGTTCATTAGGACAGGCCCTTCCTTTCTGAGAGCTCCATCATTTGATTGCTTGTAAGGGCATTGTAAATATGGACCATCCGATAAATGTAAAACAAATACATAATGCTTTTGCTGAGGTCACCACTATCATACTAGAATCTTGCCAATATTTTCATCATTAATAGTGAATTCTTCTGCCTTTGAAAACGCTATTCTCACAATACTGATCTGAAATCTACTTGTTAACATTTGCTATTTGCTATGGAGTATTTGTGCTGGTTCACCACCAAAGAATGTGTTCTGTAGCTCGCTTTCCTGCATGATCAGCACTGCTTAACACTTTAGCTCTGCCACGCTAGATACTCATCCCTATTAGCATGGCTTAAGGTTATTGGAAAGCTGGCCTGGTAGTTGCTCTAACACACTGAATCTTACTAAAGCCCACTAGCCTACTCAGCACATCCCACTGCCACGTATGACCTGACAGAGCCCCTGCAGTGTTATAGGACACCCGCCGATTGAGCTAGAGTGTTGCACATTTCACATGACACCCTCCCCTTGGATTCCTTTCATCTTCCTTGCTGAGACCCAAACTTTCCACTAACTCCATTTTACAGGGCTTCCACTTCTAAATGAAAACAGTTGTGTCAGGCTATACACATTTGCTAGACTGTCCTCTGCTCCATCTGCTTTACATAAATGGTGCAGGAAGGGATAGGACATGCCAGGAGAGCTCATGTTGCATACTTAATACACTTAAAACAAAGAAAATCCCATTTCATCATTTTTCCCATGTTTGGGCCACTCTCGGATTCTGTTACCTCACTGCGGTGAATGTGAAGCAGGGGTCAAGTAGGGGTGGTAAATATTTTGTGATCTGTACTTGACCCAAACCTGGCTCAGGTGGCACCTACTTATCATTAAACATTCTCTAATCAGATAATCAGAATGGAAAAGTTGTAGGTGTATATTAGTTAGCTAACCTTACATTAAGTACAGTTCATTTTGTCTTTCGAAATAAGAAAAAAACAGTGTCTCCTGATAGGAATGAACAAGACCTCATGCAAAGTTTTCCAAATGTAAACACAGAAACCAAATTTTTTCTGTTAATGTTTTCCTCTCTGTGTGTTACAGGCAGAGGAAGGGGATTCCTTACAGGCTCTGTTTCACTTGGAACAGGGAGCAGGTATGTTGTAAAATGTACCTGTTCAGTACTGTCATGACCTATCTCAGTCACACAGCCATGTCACAGGGTTCCTGGCTGAACTGTCACCTAACCTTCAATAAACAACCAGTGTAGACTCAATGATTTTACTGACTATGCATTTTTCTAGGCTGACATCAACCCCAGATGTTTTCGACTGAACTCTTGCTCCCTGATGATGTGGCCGGCAGTGCAGATGTTTTGCATATGGCTACATATCTTCACATCGCTTTTGTTCCCTCACATCTTTGTTTGTTATGGAGGCCACTAATAGCCAACTGCCATTTCTACCACATTGCTCTTTGTTTTTTTTTTTTTTTACATTAGCACTGATCCTATAGTATTAACACTGAAAATGCCAGAAATCAAATTTGCTTTGCATAATGGAGAAATACAATCTAATGGCCACTTAAGATCCCTCTGGGACATGTCATTAATTATTGACATTAAGGCGATTCAATATGAACTTCTTGTTTTATTAGTATTTCACAGCAGACTTCATATATTTTGTTGCTGAAAGGAGATATTGCCTTTGACTGCCAAAGCCACAATTCTAGTATTAAAAATAGTGAGGGGTCCTAAGTGTGAACGGTGGGTTCTAACCTTATAAACTTGCAGATCTGAGAGTTGTAGAGCTGTTTTAGTCTAGCTTTAACACAACAAAGTAATTGACTGTAATCATCTCTTGGGTTCGTCTCAAGTCACCAGCAAAATGTAAGTGTGAGTCATTTGTACTCAGGTCCAAGTCCAGTACCAACTCATTAATGATTAAATCCAAGTCTGAGTCATTTGTAATTAGCTCTGAGTCATCACAGGCAAAAAAAAGGAGTTTTAATTATAGCCATCCAATTATAGTAGAGTTTATTCAAAGTTCTTAAAAGAGAACTAAGAAACAAAGGTATAATTTCCTTTACACTATCCATACATGTTTTTTTTTCCCACTCAGAGTAAGTTGTTGCAAGCCCCAAGCCATTATCAAGAGTTCTCTTATCACACAGTAGCTGCTTCTAACATCTAGCAGCCATCACATTTTTATAAGCTTCCACTCACACAAGGTCAAAAGACAGTATGAGACATTTACCTATACATAATACAAACAAAAGTGTGTAGGGATGTAACACAGTGCCACAATCTGTATATGTATCTGTTTTCCAAGTATATGCATGTGTATTTGTATTTAAGTGCAAAGTGGACATGGCCTAAGTCAAAGTCTTTAAAAAAATTAAATATGCCCCCATGAATGCCAGAAAACACTAATAAAAACCTACAGATAGGAAAGCCAGCAGTGTCGGCATGGTCTGTGAATTCTATCTCTGACAGTTCTTTAATCTCATCCTTAGAGAAATGGTTTTTAAACCCTGCTCATGCAGTTATCATTTAGATTTTTTATACCTTCATAATATTTCAACATTTAGTTTGTTGTATTTTAACAAACTAGTAGCCCAAACAAAATTAAAAAAAATAATTGTATCCATTTAGATCACATTATCTGTTCATTCTGAATAATTTGCATTCACATATATTCTCATACTAACTATGCACCAATCAGCCATAACATTACAACCACCTCCTTAATGTTGTGTACCCCCCTTTGTGTCTCCAAAACAGCTCTGACCCATCAAGACATGGACTCCACAAGACCTCTGAAGGTGTGCTGTAGTATCTGGCATCAAGACATTAGCAGCAGATCCTTTAAGTCCTGTACGTTGTGAGCTGGGGCCTCCATGGGTCTGACTTGTTTGTCCGGCACATCCCACTGATGCTCAGTCGGATTGAGAACTGAGATTTGGAGGCCACGTCAACACCAAGGACTCTTTGGCATGTTCCTTATACCAATTCTAACAATTTTTGCTGTGTGGCAGGGTACATCATCCTGCTAAAAGAGGCCACTGCGATTAGGGAATACTGCTGACATGAAGGGGTGTATGTGGTATGTAACAATGTTTATATAATTTGTATGTTCCAATGTAACAACCACATGAATGCGAGGGCCCGCCCAAGTTTTCCCAGCAGAACATTGCCCAGAGCATCACACTGCTTCTACCGGCTTGTCTTCTTCCTATAGTGCATCCTGGTGCCATATCTCCCCCAGGAAAGTGATGCACATGCACCCAGCCATCCACTTGATGTAAAAGAAAACATGATTTATCAGGCCAGGCCACAATCTTCTATAACTCTATGGTCTATTTCTGATGCTCTTGTGCCCATTACAGGCATTTTCAGCAGTGTTACATGGGTCAACATGGGCATGCTGATGCTGTCCCATATGCAGTAAGCTTTGATGGACTGTATGCTTTGTCAACTTTCTATCATAACCAGCATTAACATTTTTCAGCAATTTGTGTTACAGTAGCTCTTTTGTTGGATTGGACCAGACAGGCTAGGCTTCTCTTGCTACATCATTGAATACATCAGCAAGCCTTGGGTGCCCATGACCCTGTCAACAGTTCACCTGTTGTTCTCCCTTAGAGCACTGTTGGTAGGTACTAATTACTGTTTATCAGGAACACCCCACAAAACCTGCCATTTTTTACATGCTGTCACTCAGTCATCTATCCATCACAATTTGGCCCTTGTCAAAGTCACTCAGATCCTTATATTTGCCAAATTTTCCTACTTCCACCACACCAGCTTCAAGAACTGGCTGTTAACTTGCTGCCTAATATATCCCACCCCTTGACAAGTGCCACAATGTTCTTCACTTCACCTGTCAGTGGTTTTAATGTTATGGTTGATCTGTTTACATCATATACCAACCCAGATTTGAAACTCTTACACTTATTTACATGCTTTGGAGTAAGTGCATTCTTGAATAATCATAATCAAACATGTCATATTCAATTTAAATAATCATGAACAACATATTCAATTTAAAAAATAATTTTTGACTTTTTTTAAGTTGAATATTTTTTTCACCAGATGGATTGGACACCAGTCACAAACACTGTGAGCTCTGGTTGAACACAGTCAGCATGGACGCCATTAGACCATCTGGAAAGGTATTGATCCTTGCATGATTATTAAAGCTCAGGTGTCACTCACCAAATTGCTATTGATTAATTTCAGCTCTGTTTGCTCACCTTAAAGCTCTTACAAATTGATGATCCATTATCTTATGCCAAAGGAATTGCCGTCCACCTGCAATAAGATATATTGTAGATGCCAAACACAAAAACACACAAAGAATTGCTAATGGGTCATTCCATTCCAAATGAATAAGTGATTTTGAAACATATATGATTCATTTACCTTGCATAATCATATTATGACCCTCCCACTCCATATTGCAGGAATATACAGTACCTATGTAAAGTCTAAAAGTGGTATGTTCCTGCATTGAATGCCTCATCCAAAGTAAACAGAGCTCATGATGAATGCCTGTCTCAAGATAATTACTTCAGAATCTGAACTAATTTCTGCATAAGCATTCACAGATTAAAGGTGTTGTCAGTGATTCTTGGCTCAAAATCCAAACAAATACACCCTTTCCTCAATTTCCTCAGTGTTCTCTCTCAAAGCCTTGCCCAAAAAACATATGCATGTTCATTTCCCAGGAATAAACACTGGAATGCTAGTGTAAGACAGCGAGCTTTCTGAATTGCTAAGTAATATGTTTGAGAGGCAGAGCAAATTTTGTTGACAGACTCACTCTAAAATCAGTCACATCTTCAAAATCAGCTCTCTTTGTCTTTCTCTTATGCATTTGACCCCTGATATTTCAAAGCCCATTCATTTTATTCATTAATAGATAGGATCATAATGACCATAATGGCATGCTTCTGTTGGTTATTCTCAAGGTCTTCTTCGATGGTTATGCTTGGCACTGACTGAACGCAAAATGTCTCAAAAGTAAAAGTGTCATGCTACAGTATTTGAATCTGTTACAATGTGAAAATACCAGCTGACCTTAAGAACAGAATAGACCAGCAGTCCATTATCCCCTTAAAGTGGATATTCATTAGGGTTCACATAAATCTGATTATGTCACACACTTGCTGTGACACTCCACTTGGCATGTAGGATGTACTGTGTCTACAGTATGTACTGTATGTAGAATATTCTGCCATTGTTCTGTTGCTTGTGCTTGCATGTTTTAGCAAGCATATCATAAACAGTTTAATTGGGGTTGTTTTCCTATATTTCAGTTCTGGTCTACAGAAAATTATATGCTGTCACTCCTATTGATGTCAGGGCAAAGAGAAAAGAAAAGGAAGAAAGAAACTTTTTATATTTAAGTGAGCAGAGCCACATAATCTCAGCACCATTATTTGTATTTACAGTTATTTTTGAGATGCAAGCACTGTTTAGGCCAAACAGCTGTCATGTGGCTTGAGCACAATTCCTCCATATCCACAGCCTGATGTTTAACCTTCTAAGTTTCATCTTGTATCATTCAACAGAATATGAAGACACATGCTGTGTGTGTGTGTGCTGTAGCGTATGGAGGCCAGATGAACCGTGTGCTCAGTAATTACTGTGGCTCAGAACTGGGCTAATTATGTCGCGAAACATTCCGACTGGCAGGTTGGCATGGTAACCACAGAGGTGTTAATTATCTTCTCTCTTTAGAAAGATGGGATCCCCTCTTCAAAAAAAAAAAGATCTGTTAAAGCCTTGTGCTCTCTGTCTCTCTCTCTCTCTCTCTCTCTCTCTCTCTCTCTCTCTCTCTCTCTCTGTCTCTCTCTCTCTGTCTCTCTGTCTCTCTGTCTCTCTCTCTCTCTCTCTCTCTCATTCTCACACACTTCCTTGCTGTTTGTTTCAGATATACTTTACTTTTAGCACTTTTCGTGCAATTCTTCTTTGGCCTTTCCACAGTAATCTCATTGCTATTGATATATTCTGTATGAAAACAGAATTTTTTTTTTACAAAATATACAACAATCCAAAGTATAAGGATAAAATGGGAAAAAATAAAAAAAAGATTCTCCATGACTTTTTGCATGACTCTCTTAGGCAGTAACATCTGGCAGAATTAGAATAGATATGGGTGTAGATAGATATTTTTTGTTAAAAATTAGAAACTGTTATATAAAAAACTAACAAATGTCTTGTTGGTATGAAAAAAAACCCAATACATTTAAATATACAAATATGTTTGGTTTGATTGAATATATTCACATACATTTACAGATAATTTACTACAAAGGAAATGTTCACAAACTAAACAATGTGCTGATTTTAAATATTTGCATAAATTGTGCAAAATGTATTTTGAAATGTATTTCTACAGTGTCATATTGGACACTTCATTGTCTCTATATTATACTTTTCTACAGTAGCAAAATGTTCTATTGTAACAAAATTCCTAGACAAAATGTAAAGTTTTTGAATACACAGAAGACACAGAATCAACTGAGTAAAACCTAAAATTATTACATGATTTTTTATTGGAGCTTGTGGTCTTAACATTTCCAAAATTCTACTCTAGATTTGGTTCGTGTGTGTTTATTTTGGCGTTCTCCAATTCTGCTCAATATTAACCCTGTAGAAATGTTGGCAGTTGCATTTTAATCCATTTGGCACTATACATGCAATAAGCAAACTTGGTCTACTTTTACACAGTAGCCTAAAAATAATGGTACTATCAATGGACATCAGAGTCCCTCCCCCTATTTGGCAGATTGTAATTGGTTTGCTGAGCTCTACCCTCTGTTTAGTCACAAGCCTTGACCTAACAAGTTTGAGCCACAGCATTTTCCATCTAATCGTCCCTTTTTTTAACCTCACCACTTTGGAAAAATCATTACAAAAATAACAAAAAGTATGATTGCGCTTATCAGAAGTTTATATTTCCAGCTGAGAACACCTTGACATTCAGAGCACTGGTTATCAGCCTATGATTGTATACATATATCCTGTGTACAATTTGGGATGACAAGGCAGAGTTTTCCATGCGCCACATTTGAAGCATCATTGCCAACTGTATTTAAAATAAACAGTATATATCCAAAAATCATTTCTGGCCATTTTAAGGCTATGTAATTTTATTGCTAATTTTTATAGTGTTCTGTTTTATGGCAGTGCATTATATTTTGCCATACTTGCATGTGTGTTTATAGCAAGTCATATATTTCTTTCAGCAACATCATTGCGCCATTCTGAAATGATCGTTTACAGCTATTCATAGTTTCCTACTTGAGTTCATTTCTGACTAAAATAATCAGATTTCATTTTCATCCTTGAAATTCTGTGGTGCTTTAACAGATATAACATTTCTCAGGAAAGTCACAGTATCACTGTTTTAACAAACTGTTCTACAGTAGATGATAGTGCTGCCTCTGCCTCCAGTCTATGAATAAATGATAGTCTTGTCTCTGATGAAATAATACTTAGCTTGTAGTGACATTTAGAGTATACAGTATTATAATTGCCATGACCTTAGTATAAGGATCTATTTTGAATTCCAACCTCATAACTGTAGTCAACTTAGGATAAGGATATTTTGTATTTTTATTTCTGCAGGTGAGTAGAATATCTGTTGGCGATATTCTGAATTATGTAAATGATGAGGTTGTATAATGCATTCTTTGAAAATCTACTAGTTTCAATGATCATATTACCCTTGCACAAAAGCCCACTCTCCATTCCTCAAGGGCACAGCGTCTGGAGGACAAAGACGCATTGTGGGAAAAGAAGTTCCTGCAAGCTTGATTCTACAGTCATTAATATATATTACAGGATTATGAAGCGTTTGATATGGCAGGGTACACACTTTACACTGAGGTTAGTGCTATCAGGAGTGACCTTAAACATACCAGTTTTCGCAAACACACACACACACACACACACACACACACACACACACACACACAAACACACACACACACAAAAACATGCACACACACACACACACACACACACACACACATACACACACACACACACACACACACACACTACTGCTTTTCCTTTGGGAACTGAGTCATGTGTGGCTTTATTTTGCAAGCGCAGGTGATTTTGCTTTGAAGTCATTTAGGTATATGAAAGAGCGTTCGGCGTGAAGGCCTCCAGCCACACCCGCTCCATGAGTCAACCAGGCACACCATACACCCACTTTCAGACCATTGTGAAACTCGTTTTTCACAAGCCTGGCATCAAAGACTTTCTTTTCTTTTCTTTTTTTCTCCTTTTTTCTTTCGTCATTTAGATGCTCTTCTTTCAGTGGTGCGATCAAAGCACCTGTACTGACCCTTTTGATCCGTGCGCACAGATACTGTTGCGGTTTCGGTTCTCTCCTGGGGGCTTACCAGGAAACAGTGGGGAGAGGTTAGTGAGGTTGGTGAGGTTAAAGGGGTTACAGACAGAGCCTGGGACTAAAAAAAGGGCCCACAATTAATCCACTACTTAGGGAGTTCAGCGGATATAATATTAGCCAGGCCTAGTGGGGTTGAAATTCTTGGTGTAATCTCCTTCCCTCTTTTCCCTCTGTCAAACTCAGCACAAGCGTGAAATGTGTGACTTTATGTTATTTATATACTAGACTGTACTTATTTTTTCCAGCTTAAACTGACATTTGATGCCCATTTCGAATTTCTACATGTATTCTGTTAGTGTTTTATACAAATCCCCATGAAGGAATAACTACAACTGCCAGGCCAATTTGAAATAAGGCAACAAAGAAGGCTTTAAAGACTCACTCACTCATTGTAACATTTTACATTTGGGTAGCATTAATCTTCCTCAATTTATCTACCTCCAACATAATAAGGCCTCAGTGTTTTATAATAATTGTTCTATTAAATTGTGTCAGAGTAACATATTAAAGGAGACAAAAAGGTGCTAAGAGGTAAACCATGGCTGTTAAAGAGTGTGAGTGTAATGTCATTAATTATTTCCTTAAAGTTATTTTTTGGTGCTAATTTTTTGTGTCCAGTTTAAAGAATGTTCTTCATTTGAGCCCCATGTTGGTAGCTGTTATGCTGTTAGCCAGCGTTCCTCAGTGATGTGGGGAATGACTATGGGAAGTAAGGCATTTGTCAACTCCGAGAAGATCTGTTTGGAATGTCTGACTCTTGATATCAGAACACATCAACACCTCTCTTTTTATATTCATGTTCAAGGATAGAGTAATGGAGGTGATGACGTGTCAGACAGAGAACTCCCGAACATAAGATTGCTTGCATGCCACATGCACGTTGTGATTTTAACAGTACAAGTGTGAAAGAATTCAGGATAGAAAGAATTTTTAAAAATGCATCCATGCACCTAAATGCGTAACTCTCCACTGAGGCACTGAGTCAGTAAACAAGAGAGAAGGATTGGAAACTCTGAAAGGCTGAAGAGGTTCTTGAATTTCTATAAGCTTCCTTATTACTGGCTTGTGGTGTAAGTTGTAAAAATGGGATTTGGCACTACATTTGAGTTGTCCAACTTGATAACATTATTCAATCTTATAGCGGTCTGTAGGCCAAGATGTCTAATATGTCCATACTGAATAGAATGCCCATTCTGAAATTTTACACCAGTATATTTTCAGTGAGGTGTCATGAAAAAAAAAAGTTGGAACACTCGCAACTTTAAGGAAATGCAAATGGCAGCCACTTAGTGCTGATCAATCATGAGCTGGGGAGAAAATGCTATTGCCTGAAGGCAAATCCAGGCCCTGGTACATAACTCTATTGTTATATGGTTTCAAAATGGCAAAAAAAAGTTATTTATAGCAGTAGCTGGGTTCAATGACAGTAAAGCTAATAATGTTTGTGAGTTAATAGCAAGTAGTGTCTGATCTGCATATCAAGGTAAAAAAGTAAAATAACATGTCTCTGTATAAATATCAAGCTATTTGCAATTGTAAATTGTTATGTTACAAGCTACTATGATTCAAAATATCTAACTTATTTCCAAACTTTCCTTTCGATACTGTTTACAAGCTACTAAGAATAAGTAACTAACTAAATAAACTACAAGCACAACCCAGAATGACAACAATATCACACCTTCATGCACCCTTAAACTGGTGCTTAAAATGACGGCTGTTGACATTATTCACATTTTCAGTTTGCATAGGCTACAAGCAAACATGTATCATTTGCCATGTGAATCTTTCACACTGAAAAACATTGATTAATATTTCCATGGATCATCGATAGTCTTGTTTTCAACACTATAATATGCATCCCCTGTAGCTGTAACATGTTTAGGGGCAGTCGTGGTCTTGTGGTTAGGGTGTCTGCCCCGTGATCAGAAGGTCCCGCGTTCAATTCCCATGGCCGACAGGACATGCAAGACACCTAACCCCCAATGGCTCCCCGGGTGCTGGCTAGGGCTGCCCACCGTTAGCCCACCGTCTTCACTAGTGTGTCTCACTGCACGGATGGGTTAGGTGCGGAGGTTCAATTTCGCTGTGTGCAAGCACAGTGACAAAATGTGTCACTTTCACTTTCTTTTTTTTATGATATTCTCCATACAGGTTTGTGTAAGCTGATGCACACATTAATCATGCGTTCTGCTCTTATTAGAGGTATTTGTACAAATTGTGCACTGTCTTGTCACAGTGTGTGTCAAATGGCCTCTTCCTGTGAAACTAGCCAGTTGTTGGCCAGGTTTACTGACAAAATCTACCACCTAGGCTGGTTTGGGTGTCTATCCTAGCCTTAACCAAACTCTATGTAGCCTATAGTACTAGCCCTAGGGATAGATTTAACTTTTATCCCTAGTCCTAAGCCTTGGTTATGTGTGGTCACAGAGACTTTCTTGGCTTAGGTTACGTCAATGCCATTCATCTGCAGTAAGCCCTCTCTGGCGTCAGATGAGTAGAGCCATTACAACTGTTTCAAATGTAAATACAGTCTCGTGTCTAATATGAAAACAAATGCAAACATAGCCCTACGTCAACTGTATCACTCTCCACACTCACACACAAACACACTGGAGTGGAAAAGCCTGATAGGTCTCCTCCTCTGACTGAGTTATGCACGTCAAAGTCCTAGTGGGTTGACGGTGCTGATCAAGTGCTAAGCATTTGCTCAAAATTATTCCTTTCACCTGAGCCAATGGAAAAAACAAAGGTACAGAGGGTGGAGACAAGTTAGTATAAGATCTGTCCTCAGTCCTCTTTGCGTATCTGGTGTCTTCACACTCTGTATCCCAAACATCCCAACACCTGCCCCTGCCTTTTATGTTCTTGGTGTACTTGTAAATGAGAGGCAGCGTGTTCTCTTTAATGTGGTGCCAGATTGATGAGGTCAGGTTGCTGATGTGCTTCTCAGCCAGGCAGTTTTTATGGACCACTAAGTGCACTGTGTTCCCGTAGTTTGGCATTCTCACCTGGTGAGAAAGCAGTTGTGCTGCAACATCAGGTCCAGGCAGGTCCTGGCAAGGATTTGATTGTCATTCAAATGGCATCATGTTCAGGTTATGCAATTCACTACTAAAGAACAAGGTGTACACTTAATCAGCACATTTACTGCCAACTTTACACTTGTAATGTGTGACTGGTACGAATAATTGTCTTAAAAGTTAGGCAAGGAATGGATTTACCCGTGCATTTAAAATGGCCATTAACATTATTAGGTTTAAATGAAAATTGACACTTCATGCACCTGTGATGTTAGTTTTCTTATATTCATGGATTGTTTCTTTATATCTTAATCCAGACCTTGCTGTTCAAATGCATCTCCAGCTATCTATGTGGTGATCATAATAAGCAGTTTAATTTGTGTCCCATTTATGGGGCAAGGCTTTGTTCAGATAATACTGTCATCATACTGTTAACCCAATATTAAGACGCCTTTCCAGGTCAGCAGGATGGAGAAAATAGGCCAGGTGCTGATTGCAAAGAGCAGCTTGTTTAGCGGTGTGCATCTAAGTATGCACTGCAGCCCACTGATCGTATCTCGTTTGCCTCAGCTCACTGCACCTACGTTTAAACCAAATAAGTGTGCTACTGCCTTTCATACTTTCTTTCAAGATAATAAGCACTTAGAAATAATGGCTCATGGCCTGTAGAGCATGTAGAGCTTCTGTCACAAAATGGTTCCGTGTTATTCCCATGATGAAACACAGCCAAGAGGCTAGGGGCAATAAAAGGGCTGCTGTGTATTCTGTGATATGAAAGAAAACATCCCTGTGCTATATATTTACTACAAAAGTGCAGTTTTCCCATGTGAACTGATAGCTGGAAAAGGGGCTTTTATGAGATCGCAGGTTTTATGACTGCCGTGCCATGTTTGTAGAGCAGTATACCTGTCACTGGCGATATGTGTGTGTCTCGTAAACAGGATTCTACAGGATATACACCATACTGAACTTACTCACACATTACACATAATGGCCAATTTCAGATTAGCCTTCAGTGACTGTATTAACTGTATTAACTTTGATTATTATTTAGTGCGTCACAAAAAATATTTTCACGTATTGTAAAATTCAATGAAGCAGATATATCTGACCTTTCCTATGTGTGTAAAGATAATCCTGTGTGACGTAAGGCCATACCAGTCATTAATAAACTACAGGCTGTAAGTGTCATTTTGTTAAGATGATAGCATGTCTTCAGGGATCCATGGTATTAGCTTTATTGGAGTCCTCCCCTGCTGTGACATTTGCCATTTAGGCTTGCCTTAGAAAGGTCAACACAGGCTGAGTGCTTATATGTTTGGCTAATAGTGTTTGAACTAAATATTACTATAACCAAGATAAACATGGGATATACCTCTAAGGCACAGACAAATGTTTCACTGTGTGTGTGTGTGTGTGTGTGTGTG
>JAOVVH010000020.1:7545174-7555465 GCA_028566435.1 Scorpiodoras heckelii
CAGTGTCACTGCAGTGCTGAGAATGATCCACTACCCAAATAGTACCTGATCTGTGCTGGTCCTGTGGGGGTCCTGACTATTAGAGAACAGAGCAAAGGAGACTAACAAAGTATGTAGAGAAACAGATGGACTACAGTCTGAAATTGCAGAACTACAAAGTGCAGCTATATGGTGAGTGGAACAGAGAGTAGAGAACTGAGTGTAGAGAAAAGGAGGTGGTCATAATGTTATGACTGATCGGTGTATATGATCTACCGGTAGTTTACAAAGTTCAAAACTTCCCTACCATGGCCTATATATCTAACACACATATAAAGAGGCCAAGAGGTGGTATCTTGGCAAACACTATGTAAAATATTGGTAGTTGATTAGTAGTTGTTGCTGTAGGGCTAATTAAAGATGAACAGGCCACTATCTCTGATCAAGTTGAACTCACCACATTAACTAAGATGTTTCGTGTGTCCTCACACCCAGATGCCCCAGTCTTGGAACATACATCCAAAGTGAGACTTGTTTTGACCTGAGAAGTCACAAGCAGCTGTAGCTGGTCCTCTTCTGTAGAAATTTCTAGATCCCAGGCTAAAAGATACAGAATAAAAAGATAAAGTGTGTTTACTTACACAACATGTGTACAGACTTAGAGATCTATCAAACCCTAAGTGGGCATAACATAGACATATGACATTATAGTTAAAGGAATAGTTTAGCCAAACATAGAATTTACAGAGTTTTTACAAGATACGTGAATGTGGTTACATCAGCCAAGATATCCACCATTTGTTTCTTTATTTTATTTCTTTGTCTTATTTAATTATTACTAGCTTTAAAAATCAGACCTATGAGGCTAATCCAGTTTACACATCCACACATAGCTTATGCTGAAGGCATAAAAATAAAACTGGAATTAATAATATAGTTCCACTTTGAACACTCTGTACATATTTAATTAACATTTAAACATTTAAACATAGTTTAATTTAAACATTTAATACTATGTTTAGTACCCCACATCAGAGCTCCTGTTCAATCAGATTGTCTGTTCAATCTGCATAGGTTTCTTCTGGTTTTCCGGTTTTCTCCCACCCCAAAAAACACGCTGTTTGGCAGTTTGGATATTCTAAATTGGTGTGAATGATTTTATGAACATATGTGAGCATGGTCCCCTGTGATGGACTGGTGTCCCGTTCAGGGTGTATTCCCACCCCTATATTCCTGATGTAGATAAAGCAGTTACTGAAGATGAATGTTTTTTTAGTTGTTCCTTATGTATCCTTATGATTTTCCAACAAACCATTTCTCTAAAGTATTAATGCATCAGAATATAACACACTTCTCTTACTATCTGTTTTCTTTCAAATACCACAACTTCGGTGATAAATTGCGATTTTGATATAACACATAAGCAACTCATCCCCAGTCTCAGTTTTGAAAGACATTACTGTTTCACACCACAGTGTTTTCCAGCTTTTGAAAGATAGATTCTAATCTGCTAATTTGTCCAAAAATCAGAGCAGGGAAATCCCTGAACTGTGACATAGAATCAGTTCTAGGAAAACTCTAGGAAACTCAAGCAAAAACTGCTGTCTGAGATGTTTTTCCCCTAAGTATGTAACATCTGTAAAGCTACAGCCACATTATGAATTCACTTTCAGAAAAAGATGGAGGTTTGATAATGTTGAGACTTGCATGCACAAGTTAGTATATAGTGAATGGAAGTTAATTACCTGGGAAATTCCCATTCGAAAACGGGCACTTTATCCACGCTCCAGCTTCGGTGACAAACTAAAATATACATCAAAGCATACATTGTCTGAGAGTTGAACAGAAGCATCATTTTCACAATCTAAAGGAGTGTCTTCAATAAAACTTGAAACATGAGTACAGACAGTGTCTGATCAAAGGCAATGAGGCTAAGCAATAATATTTACCTTCATGCAAAGCCGGGGATGAGGATCCACTGATGAATATGTAAGCTGAGAGAGGTGGTTGCACAAGTCATTGTTAGTATTCTGTGTTTGTTCTTTCTATTTTTTTCTGATGCTTTTATGTATTTATATCTCTGTTACCAGGAGTTTACCTTTCCTCTGACATATCGCTGAGAAGAATTGGCAAGGTCTTGGCATTCGCCTTTTTCTTGCAGCTCACACAGTGAAATGGCAGCATTAACTTGGCAAGTCGGTTCCCATGACAGCGTCTCCTCCACAGGGTCAAAGGTTATCCCAGACCAGAGTTCCTCAACACCTGACAAGATATCATAGTTTCTGTGTGTTGCTTGTTCACCAGTATGAGAATGGAGCCTTTACATATACTGCTTCTTTAAGAATAAACTTCATACTTACGGTTTTTGAAAGGGCAGACTTGAACCCGAGATGCATCAGTCATAACAGACCAGCCCTAAGACAAAACAGAATGGTACTGTTAATTCTAGCCTTGCTACTAAAAGAGTCAATGTGTAATATATAAAAGCTACACATCTAATCAGATGCTACCTCAATGCACAAGCAGGGCACTGGTTTGGAGAACTTCAGAGTGACATTTTTCACTGGATTTTCCTTTTTTAACTGTAACAGGAAACAGGACTGATTGTAAACATTATATGTGCAAAGTATTTGTCCTAATTTAACTTCCCAGCAGAGAAGGTAAATCATAAAAGTATTGGCATATCACTCTTTATTGCCTTCATGACAAAGGAATTTGGCTTATTATGCCAACACCTAGTGTAACTCTATTCTACATTTAAATGCACCTTAACTATACACTGGGCAAATCCTACACATGCTGCCTCCATATGCTCTCAGAATTTCTGTAAAAAAATTTCCTGACCTAAAAGTTGCACGTGAATGCCCTTTTGAAAAAAAATTGACACGCTTTATTTTTAAATGTCATTAACTGTTTAATGAAAAAGATAAACTTGAAATGATCTGTCACTCCAGACGTTAAAGGAATGTTTACAGACAACAGAATTAGAATTTAGGCTATATTACTTTGATGAGTTTATTTTGACTTCAGAACTTTCCCTGGCCTTTTGGGGCTGCATGACAATCATATAAAGTGCAATTACTTGGTGTATTGCTGTAATAATTGGACAATTAACAGATCATAAACAGAGCATAAATAGCCTATCATTTATTGGAATTGATTGTAAATTATAATCAGACAAAGGGTGTGTAAGGGGGCAGCGGTAGCTAAGTAGTTTAGGACTCCAGGTTGTCAATCAGAAGGTTAGGGGTTTGAGCCCTGACATCGGGGCTGCTGCTGTTGGGCCCCTGAGGAAGGCCCCCAACCTGCTGCCCGGCCCAGCCACAGAAGGGGTGCAGTGCACAAACAGTGCAAGCCCCATGCCCAGTTAATGGGAGGGTTGCATCAGGAAGGGCATCTGGCATGAAAACCTGTGCCATCGTTAAGATGCAGTGACCCCAAGGAATGAGAGCAATGATGTGTGAAAAACTATTCATTGTTTTAAAACTGAAGAATACACAGGCAAGATGATTTATCCATTATTGAGATACTTAAATAGTCCATTTCTATGCCATCATTATTCATGAATTGACAGTTGGCGAACCTCAAAATTCTGGACAAAGTTATTCACATATTGATCTGAGGCTACTACGTCATATAGTATCATATCATAACAGTCTCAGTTGTATTAAATTTAGAATTATGAATTAAATTGTATGGCATGGTGTTGAAGCCTGGTGTTTCCCATCTCTAATATTTATAAGTAGGGGCTTTGGAGAACATTTTTGATATCTTAGTATCTGACTTAGTTTACTAGCCATGTAAATTTCAGCATGGTGAAGCCAAGAAAAGTTTCAGTGGTCAGTGATAGGTCATTTTTTTTTCTAAATATAACTTACTTGTATTATTCTCTAATAAGCCTTAGACACTTATTTAAATCCCTGACTGTTGTTTATATTGTCCAAATATTTACTGTATTTTTACAACTGTTAGAAAGATACCAGAATAGATAAACCTAGCTAAAATAAGGTGGACCCTTCAATGAGCACATCAGAGCTTTGCAGCATGTGGGTTTGTTACTTACAGAGACCTAGATGTTTTCTAATTGAGGTTACACAAATTATGCCACTTGCTAGTATCTAGAGTAAACTTGATGTCATTAAAACATTTATATATATTTGAATAAGCAATGGCAATGTGGCCATTGCTTGTGGATTTTATTTGAGACTGTCACTAACCCCACTCCAAACTTTAATACTTTGATATCAAGTGCATATAAATGTTGGAAAAGCAATTCACCAGTACGTGAGCTCCAGTGCCAGTGCAGATGTAATTCTTGTGGCAGAGTCTAACATGGTAGTCCCTGTCCTCCAGCATGTCTGATACACTTATGTGCATTTCCTTCCTCTCCAAGTCCACCTCATAGTTAAACTTGCCAGCTGCCAGAAAGTCCAGGATTTTCCATGACACCATCTTCACATCTATTATTTTTATGATGTTTAAATTCTGAAGATAATAATCTCAGACTTACTGGTGCACTCCGGGATGTTTCCTTGTAGGTCCTTGTTGCTGCAGTCTGACAGAAGAAATAAAAAAAAATACCTCTTGTTT
Organism: Scorpiodoras heckelii; assembly: GCA_028566435.1. NCBI lineage: Eukaryota > Metazoa > Chordata > Actinopteri > Siluriformes > Doradidae > Scorpiodoras > Scorpiodoras heckelii. The sequence goes on from JAOVVH010000020.1 coordinate 7,549,744, forward strand.
TGACAGGTTAACTATCAACTGGTTTAAACTTGCAGTGAAAAGAATAGGTGGGTTACTAAATTTGGCATTTATATTCCTAGCAAAAGGGAATTCTTGGTCTTTTGTATTGCTAATTATACATGAAACATGACACCCCCTCACCCCGTACCTGGAACACGGTATACTCTGGAATAAGCCACATCGCAGAATTGTGGCCAGGTTTGAAGGGTGACATAAACGTCCTGCCCTATGCCAACTTGCAGACAATCATCCTGAATATTCACCTTCCATAGAAATTAACACAAAAAAAATCAGTCATCTATTTTTAGAAGTCTCTAAAAAGGACACCTGCTAAATCTACAAGTTTTGGCACAGAATGAAGTAAACAGACGTTGCATGAACTTGCATGTGATTTGTTGTTATCCATTCTTGAAATGTGGACAATAGTACCTGATGGTTCACAACTTTTTCTTTCTGTGTGCGTGGGAAGGTCACAATCCTGCAATGTTCCATCATTGCTGCACTGATTGTGCACACATAGATGCCGTGGATGTGTTCTGCAAGAGAGGAAGACACTTACTGTAACTCACTCAAACCGGTTTTTTTTTCATCATGAAAGAGACCAGCTGTATAGTGATGTGGAGATAGAAGACAATGACATCACTATAGCTTTGGAGAATAAACTAGTAGGGACAGCCCCATAATCACAGTAACTTGAATTTGTCCTGGTATGAGTCACTTGAGTACAGAAGGACCATGACTCAATGAAGTAGGGCATTAAAAATGCTGTATCTAACCCCTTACACTACAACAAACAGTGCTAAATTAACTTTCACTGTTAATCTAAAACTTACTAATTTAGCTTGCAAATATATTGCAAGGTTATTGATTTTCCTGACAGAAGATTAGACGTACTCTTTAGCTGTAGATGAGTGCTGACTCGAAGGTAAAGAGAACACCATCGAGCACCTTCACACCTCATCACCGTCGAGATGCTTGTGTTTCTGAACACATCTCTAGTCATGCCATCTGGCCGTTTCTTGCATTGTTCAAATGACACTGTAAAGCACAGATTCTGTCAAGCACATGGCACATATTCCCCACACAGCAAGCTTTACGATTTCACACTAAGTTTCGCACTTATCACTATATGTTCACAAGCAATGAGAATTCTAAGCAGTACTGAAAAGTCACAAACCAAAACATACTTGTCATGGCAAACATTAGTCATCCAATGAGATAAGAGTTTTTTAACAGTTTTTATGTCTGAGGACTACCTGCTTCACTTTGTATTCCTTATTCTTATCTTATCTGGCACAAATTATACAACAGTGTGTGATCCAGAAATAAAATAAAAAGTTAAAAACAATACTCACAATGAGGCTTCGCCTTGCAAGGGAGTCCCTGTAAACAAAGAAGGCCAAAATATAGTTCAGCATCAGGTGAATCTGATAAACAGTGTACCCAAATCATACATAGAACTCCGGTAACAATGATTAGATTTAGTCACAATAGTTCTGGCAAGAGGAAGCAGCTAAGACAGTAGGGGTTTGCCCAGAGTGCTTTGCACAGGCCAACATCCTGGTTGTTCACACCCCACATGAAGTTATGTCTTTATTTATGCATCCTTATCAATAAAGTCCTTACTGCATATGTGTAATGTGACTGGAACGGGGCTATACGCTTCTTTAAGAGGAATACCAGCATCATTTCATAAAAGCATGGCTAAAATGCAGCATTTCCATAAACACAAACATTGACAAGCAAGTACAAATAATATCAGTATGAGTCACATCCTTTTCTTGCAATAAAAACGGCAGCTGTTCTTCAAAATTGCATACATTTATACTGGTGGGAAACTAGGAGTGAAAATGGAAGAGGAAACACTTTCATATTGTGTGTTTGTGTGTGTATGTGTGTGTGTGCGCGTGTGTGTGTGTGTGTGTGTGTGTGTGTGTGTGTGTGTGTGTGTGTGTGTGTGTGTGTGTGTCCATGTTGTGGTAGGTATGACTAGCAGCATCTTACTTATAACATGAAGTGATTGACTTAAAACAGTTTCCTGTAGAGGTAATATTTAAGCTAATTTATATAATTTGTTTATTTAAATGATTAACACCAGCAGTACAACTGCTAAAACATCATATCCTGGAGTTCTTTATTGAACGTTATTTATTAAGAGGAATCTGTAGAGAAGCTCTGTGTTTACATATACGTCATAATCAAAAGATGTGGTGTTCAACGGCTTGAATACCATATAAGGATGAGAGCAGGTACAGCTGAGTGTAATATCCAACAGCAACCATTACAACACATTAGAATTCTTTTATTGGAAACTTATAAAGTCATCTTAGTTAATGATCAATGTATTTTAATTGATCTCGTATTTTAATTGCACACCCAGATTTGATTGGATCACTGTAGTGGCAATTACACAATACGTTCTCAATGGAGATTACAAAAAGATCATAAACATGAGTCATGTTTTATTTCACTATTCATTGTCAGATATTTTAACAGTAATGTTAGATCATTTAATAACAATAACTCTATCGAACAACTTTAAGAATCTGCATTAAGATCATAGACTTTGACATGAAAGACTTTATGCCCCACGTCACCAGAACTTGTTAGATCTCATCTCACACAATCTCACACATATATAACCAGAATATAGTGCAAGCACTTTTAATCAAATACCTGTGAGCAACGGGATTGACATTGCTCGATCTTCTCTACCCGTTCTCCCTCTAGTCTGGAAATGCAGAAAGCCAGCAATAACAGAAGCAGTAGCAGCAACACACTCTTCATCTTCAGTGAGAAGACTGGATCTGGTTGAGGGGTGAATAGGCTGAAGGTGCTAAAGCTAGAGAACCCAAATGATGGACTAAGTGCTCATACAGTCTGCTATTTTGTTCTCTGTTTCCTTCTGAGGCTTTATGGCCATTATATTTTAAAGTGAAGGTGATTAGCTCTTATATGTGGCCAGGGGGAGGGACTCTCTCTCTCTCTCTCTCTCTCTCTCTCTCTCTCTCACACAGACACACACTCCTCTGTTTACACATAGTGTACTCTATTAGCATATTTTCTCTATCTCTATGCCTCTTCATATACTGTCTCCTCTCTTCTTGAATGAAACACATTTGTTTTCTTTCTTCACTTTAATTCAGTTCAGTTCAATTTTATTTGTGTAGTGCTTTTAGCAACAGACATTGTCCTCTAAACACATATGCGATTTCTGTCTTATTCTGTCTTTTCCTTTCTCATTCTCTCTCCTCTATCCAGGCTCACTCTATCTCTACTTCACTACACTCACTCTCTCTTATCTTAAAGTCTCTTCCCACACATGCTCTGCCTCGAGCTGTCTCCACTGTTTACCCATCCATACAATTTCACTTTCATGAAAGTTGCATTTATATAGTGCTTTTCTCAAACCCAAGGATGCTTTACAGTCAACGTACAACTTTTTTAAACACCAATCACACACCAGTGAGACACAGCTAATTGCGCACACCATACTCTCAACCAGAGACCACAGCCCCCTAGGGGAATGAATGGGGCGCAGGGAAGGGAAAGAGGACAACACCCAGGACAGACCACCATCCACCACTGTATGGCAGACACATATCCATTCACACACTCACACCAGTACACAAGTTCAACTTTCAAACACGGTCATGGGGCAATTTTGTATGTCCAGTTCACCTAACTTGAGTACCTGGAGTAAGCCCACACACACGGGAGGACATACAGACTCCACACAGAAAGGACCCAGACCAACCCCACCTGGGGATCGAACCCAGGACCTTGTTGCTGTGAGGCAACAGTGCTACCCACCAAGCCACCATGTTGCACCATGTTTGGCTTAATCCAAACCCACATTTACACTTCTACTTTTTCTCAGTTTCTCACATCTTCTCTACTTCTCATGCCTTCTCTTATTCCCTGTCCTCTTCCTTCACAGAGCTAGTTCCAACTAGCCACTAGGGGGCCCCCTAACAAATGTTGGCCTTTGACCATATAATGTCAGTCAATTTGGAAACAGTTCTAGTGAGTGGAAAATACTAGTATTTACTAGTGTACCATTCCCCTTACTAATATTGCCATACAACTTATACAAACTCAGTGCAATACTTTGGGACGTACACCCTCAAACAGATTTCCATCTCATCCAACATCTCTGTTGCTCAGCCCAAGCTAGAACACACAAATAAGGGTTAAACAGTGAGTTTAAGGTGTGTAAAAAAAAAAACAAAAAAAAAAACAGGTAAGCAGACTGGAGGAAGCTCAAACCAGGCATAACATGCTGATACTGATTAACCTTCCTTTGCAGTCTTGCCACTTTTGTCCAGCAGTGCCTATGTTAATGTGTTAATGTTGACTGTAACTGCGAAAATGAATTGAAGGTGAGCATTTTACAGCACTTGGTACAATTGCACAGGGACGTTGTGTGCTTACTGAAACTGCTGCTGAAGTTAGTTAGCTGTGCAGTACTAATGTAATATACTAAGTATACTAAGCTGTAAAGTGCTAATGTTTGCATGCCTTAGGAGAAAATAAAGAAGTTTATCAAGTTATTTTTCTGTCCATGTTTTGGATTGTCCTGTGTTACAACCACGTTTCACTTTTTTTTTACATTGTTGTAGATAAAATGTAAAGATAAACAGTTATACTTTATTTTTATTCACAGAGATATCATGGCATTGCAATACTTGCACTCAACTGTACTGTAGATGGACTGATGGTATGCAAGCTTTTGGTTTAATCAGTAATATTATATAGTGATTTGTTTTTAACAAAAAAACTCATCAAACATCATGTTACTGGTAGTTCTTATGCCCGCATAAGACTTAAAACACTGATGGTTGTTGGCAAAGCCAAAACTGTGCCAGCTACCAACTTCACCCACAGTCCCTCAGGATACAAGAAAGAACAGCATAAAGACTCTTCCAAGACTATGATGAACTAAAATTCCAAGTCATTGGCTGTCGTCAAATGATGACTGTAGACTTCTTCACCAAGCGCTTAAATGAGCACTAATGTTTTTTATGTAAACCGACTCTTTTTATGACTGTCCCAATTCATTGTACTAACTCCCCTCTAACAGGGTTTTACCTTTGTTCAAGCCTTAAGATAAGTTTTTAATGGACTGATGCAAAGCACTCTTATAAATTGCTCTTGAAAGGGGGAAGTGGGTCCCTGTAAATGTAAAACTACATTAAAATATACACCTTTGATGTACAGAAAGGATTAGTGTACACGGCATGTGAATCTTAGCATACTTGCCATCATTCAGGTTCCTAAAAAGGTCATGCAGAACTGTATTCATTTCATTTGTCCTGTAAAGAAACCACAGATAAATTCAGTTGTTTATTCTGCTATTGTGTTATAACTGACACTTTGTTAGAAAGGCCCCCAAAAAACATTTCATGGGGCAGACATTTGCATTTGGTGTGTATTTTGGTTTAATTTAGATACATTACATTTTATTATAATTTTCCATATTATGCATATTGTTGACTTCTTATTTAGTCAATCATTTATTCATCTTCAGTAACTGTTTTATATTGATCAGGACTATGGTGGATCCTGAGCCTATCCCAGATCACTGGTAGTCAGACAGGAATACACCCTGGATGGGTTGCATTTCTGGTGCTGGACACCATGAGCACACACACACACACACACACACACACACACACACACACACACACACACACACACACACACACACACAGATACATAC
>JAOVVH010000020.1:7584916-7599646 GCA_028566435.1 Scorpiodoras heckelii
ATGTACTTGAAGTGTGCACTGTGTGAACAGTATTATCTAGTTCTTATCTAGACAATATCTAGAAAATAGAAGTATCGCTTTAAAACACAATATCGGATCAGGAACAAAATTAATGACTCGGATCGGATCGGGAACAAAAAAAACTTGATCCGGACATCCCTAGTCTTCACTCAGGGAGGTGTGACCTTTATATCTGCCACTCACAGTAACAGGTCTGGACTGTTAGTTGCAAAACACAAGTTAAAGTTTTTTTTCTACTGAAATATGTTTGCACAATATTGACTCATTATTATATATTATATTAAATAAATTGTGTGAAACATACACACAAGTAATTGACCAATTATCAGGTTATTAATTTAGAAGCACAGGTGGTTAAATGATTTGATAAAAATATCCAAGCATGTATTATTCTGGCTTCATTGTTTGCTGTCATAGTGTACGTAGGCCCTCGCAGTTTGCCAGCCTATTTTCTTACATTGTATGGTGTAAGAGAGTGGTTATTTGGAGCAAGTTGTTAGTGTTGTAAAAATAATTCAGCCTCACAGACGTTTCTTTGAAAGCTCCCTGGAGAGAGAGCTCCACCAAACAATCCCAATGTTGGCAACAAACAGTGTGTGTCTGCCTATTAATATACACTGTAAACAGCCCGTTCTCCCGACATCCTTAATTTGTGCTGTCACACACTGAGAAACATAGTTTGGTGTAACGGTTTCCTTTTTCATGTGAGCAGTAGGCTGTATTTAGCGGTTCTAGCAGGGTTTCTATTAGAATCTCAGGGCTTAATTAACCTACTTTTCAGTGTTGATAAGTTTAGGATGAACTTGGGTTGGTCTTCCTGTGTGTGTGTATTTTCAGAGCTATCATAATCAGGAATGGTGAGATCATCCCCATGTCTGCAGAGTTCACTCCCGAATCAGAGAGACAGAGACTTCAGTTCCTGGTTAGTATAAGATCGGTGGAAAATATCTGCTGAATTATAAAAGCGTTTTGGTAATAAAGTAATAAACAATTGAAAGGAATGCAGTTTTATTAGAGCAATAATCTTCTGTCAAAAAATTTTAATGTTTAGAAGATGACCAAGCAAGGAATAAAACATTAAAGGGTACCATTGAAATAATCAACCACAGGGTGGTATGAATGTGGCCAGATGCAAAGTTTTACTGGATTATATAACAGCATTATATAACAATAACAGCATGACCCAAAATGACAAGTCAGTTCTTGTTATCACTTACTTTATAACAGCTATGAACCCTCACACCCTCACCAGTCTTATTTTTTCCTCTCTTGAAATTAATAAAGCAGACAAATGGAGCCTGTCATATTAATGAGAAACAGGGGAAAATCTTGAAGATCTCTCATGGCACAAAACTTAACCACTGTTACAAACCACTGACACTCCAGACTCCTTGCATAATTGTCAAATAAACGTGTCTTTAGAGACAACTACACAATATCAATGATTATACTTTTTCTTTGTTACATAAAACATTCTTGTAGTTTGTTACTATAGAACGTGTTACTATACTACTGTAAATTACTACAGAACATATTAGAATGAGCGCATTAATATAAACTGTGGTTTTACTCACAGCTGAGCCAACACCAATGACTCCTGACCCATCTGAATCACTAATTTAACAGTGCTGTGATTATAATCACGATTAATACTTAATGTCAAGTTTAATATATTAAGTAAAATATCAGATTATAAGATTTGCTTTCATCTGTGCACAGGGTTACATGCAGCCTCATCTGTTAGGGGGAGAGTTCACACACCTGGAGTTCCCCAGGAGGGTCCAGAGGAAGGAAGTGGGCAAAAAGATACTGTACCGTGACTTCACCATGACTGGCTGGTGAGGATACTCGATCTCTTACTGTGAGTCTGTCCATGCACAGTTGTAGACGGAAGTGTACGTACATTCATAATGGACATGAATGTCATGGCAATACTGACGTTTCAGTGATTTCTTTGAACTGTTCTTTTTCTGGGCCAGAATGAGTGTACATCATACATTTTTAATAGAAAAAAAAACAAGAATTTGGTGCATGAGTTTAAATTTTTAGAGGGTTTTTGAAATCAACACAGGTTCAAAATTATATAAACAGCACACCTAATATTTGGTTGAAAGTCCCTTAGCAAGTTTTTCCTTGACCTGTTGCTGTTGGTAGCCATCAACAAGCTTCCGACAGAATTCTGGTTGGATATTTGACCACCCTTCTTGACAGAGTTCAGGTAAATTTGTTGGTTTCCTGGCACAGACCTGACTTTTAAGTACAGTATACATGTTTTTGATAGGATTGAGGTCAGGGCTTTGGGAAGGCCATTCCAAAAGCTTAATGATGGTCTGCTTTATCCATTCCACAACCAGCTTTGATGTGTGTTTGGGGTCATTGTCCGGTTGGAACACCCAACTATGTCTGAGTTTCAACTGTCTAGCTTAATTCTGAGGTAGTCTTTTTTCTTCATTATTCCATGCACGTTGTACAAGGTACCAGTTCCACTGGCAGTAAAAGCATGATGCTACCACTTCCATGCTTAACCGTTGGCACAGTGTATTTGGGGTTGAATCCTCACCTTTACTCCTCCAAACATACCTATGGTCATTGTGGCTAAGCAACTCAATCTTTGTCTCATCTGGCCATAAAACTGTCCTCCAGAAGGCCATCTGGTCAGCTGCCAACTGTAGTCGAGCTTGAAGGTGTCGATTCTGGAGCAGGGCTTCTTTCTTAGAAGCGAAACTCTCAGCCCATGGCAATGTAAACTAGCTTGGCTGTAGAGAGGGACGCTGGTGTTCCAGCACCCTCTTTTTCATGGTAGGCCTGTCCCTTGGTGGTTCTTGGGTTGTTCCTGACCATCAAACTAATTTCCTCTCAGTGGAGGGGGACAGTTTGGGTCTTCTTCTAGACCTTGGCAACATGCCTACACCTCCCAATAACTTGTACTTATGCACAGTTGTTTAAACTGATGATCTTGGAATCTGCATTTGTTTGGAAATTGCTCCAAAAGACATTTCCTGACTTGTGTAAATCTACAATCATCTTTCTCAGATCTGCACTGAGAATATTAAAAGTTGGGCACCAAATTCTTCATTTTTCTGTTAAACATGTATGTTATGCACTCAGTCTGCCCCAGAAAAAGAATCATATAAAGAAATTACTGAACGCCCAATATTGCTAAGGCATCCATGTTTACGAAGAGTGTATGTAAACCGACCACAACTGTGTGTGATATGAGGTCTACAAGAGGGAAGAATAGATGATTTTGGGGATGCTAAACATACCAGATCTTTAAGTCACTCAGAATAGTAAATTCCTGACCTTAATTTCCAAATCTCTTGTGTTTGTCGGTAATTAAAACAGCCTTAGATGCTTTGTTAGGAAACAAATGTTGATGGTTCAACAGCGTGATTTTAAAACCCACTAATTTAAGACCTGAAACAGTTTGAGCTGCATCTGTTCTTTAAGATGAATTTATTAGTGCTGTCACGCGAAAAAAAAATTTAATCACACGTTAATTGCAGTTTTAACACACATTTTGATTTGTGTTGTACATGCAGGGAAGCATCGTAGGACCATTGAAAATGCTGTTGCCGTTTATCACTGGTCTATTTTAAGAGAAACGACTGTTGAATGTTGCCTCAAATTAACTTGACTTTATTTGTTAAAGGTTAAATATTAAAGATGATTGACGTCTTTTCATTTTCTAAAATAAAAAAACAGTTTTTGTCTTTTGTTCATCTAATATACTGATTAGAGTTGGAGTTTAATTAAAGGCATCAATTTGCCAATTACACAGCACGTTACAACTGAAAAGTAAGGTTACGTTCCAGAGACAACCAAAACTAAGTTAAAATACATCACCCACAGTTCATAGACGTTTCATCACATTTATTTCAAAAGTGCCTACAGCATATAAAATGAGTCTCAACAGCGTTGTTTGTCATGCAAATCACAGTCGAGTGCTGTCTTGTAAAACACAACCAGTGTAATCAGCTGTCTGCTGTTGATGACGTTTCAGGGCTTTTCAAATGGAGCCGTTTTAGTGACCGTGTTCCCTATGAAGTGCCCTTGGGATTCTGTACCCTGTTCAGTGTGTAGGGAGAAGGGATACAGATTAGTGACATTTGCTATTGGAATGCAGCCTAAAACAAGTAACATAATGGTCAGTTTCGGAATGTTTGTATTCACTTGCGACACCGCTGGTTTGCGTAATTTAAGACATTTTTAATCTGCGTTAAAATTTTTATTGGCTTTAAGTTTTTTTTTATCGCGATTAATTCTTTAACGTGTTAACGAACACATTAACGCATTAAAGAATTAATCGCGATTCAAAAAAATTATTAAAATAAAAAAATTTATTAAAAAATTTTTAATTTCACAGCACTACAATTTATCCGTCTAAATTGCATTGTGTTGTTAAGAAAGATGCTCCTTATTGTTTAGGTTACACAAGACCATGAAATGCATGTATCAGATTGAAAAACTTTATTGCGAATTTTAATTAATTTAAGCATAATTAACTCCAGAAGTATTGACACCCTTACAATGAGCAGCAGTTAGAAACATTTGTTCATATGACAACAGCAACTAGTGATTGATAGCCTAATGCTTGTTATTCAATAATTATGGTGACACTTTTATAACATAGAAGAGAAAGGCACTCCATGTGCAAATCTATGAATATAGAGGTAGTTAAATATATATCTCTGTCCTTCTTATATGCAGCAGGAGGAGTCTCTGTCCTCTTGTTTACTCCTTATTAAATGTGGGATTGCCAATGATTTTGAAACCATTGTCTGATTTTGACATCATTGACACAGAAGATGCACACAAAACTCTGAAATCAGTTGTATTTTGCGCTAATAAAGAACAAATTTAAACTTTAAACTTAAACTCTGGTGTAAAAGAGCAAAATTTTAACAAGCCCACCAACTTTGTGCTGTTTTCAGGGCATATAAAACCGTCGTTGAAGAGGACCTCAGATTCCCTTTAATATACGGAGAAGGAAAGAAGGTAAGAAGAAGGTGAAGAGTTGATGGAGGGGTCCATAGAAAGAAAAAAGTGAAAAATGACAGAACAATATGACCAGAGAAACAACCAAATGGTACATATGGTTCTATGGTGCTCTCTAGAATAAAATGGGTAACAGGAAATGTGTGAGAAAAAGAAAAAGAGAAAGCAGTTAAGATGAAGAGTGGAAGCTGATGAGTGGAGTCATAGTGCTAAGTCTGAGAATGAAGGCACGGAGAGAGAGCGAGAGAAGAGAGCTTAATTGTGCTAGTGGGACCGATGACCAGAGAGCTTTTTGCTGTCTCCCTGAGGCTCTGTCTGTGTTCTGCTTCAGTGTTAATGCTCTCAGTGGAAAGGTGTTCTCTTCTGCAGACTGTCATTAGATACCACTGTGGCTCAAATCACCTAGCTGTTACTACAAAAACCCAAAGGACCTGTCTGACTTCATGCACGCACACACACGTACACACACACACACATACACATACAAACACAGTCTGTTTTTCCGGTTCCTTTCATGGAGGGTTGCACTGGGAGTAGATAGTAACTCTGTCGCTGACATACTGGTGACAGTGGCTTTAGAGAAAGACACCAATAAATTAAAAAATATTCATATGGAATCCTGAACACTGATACACTGGAAATGTAATTAATGTAAGTTCCATACAAGTTTCTGAACTAAGAGCTTCATTTAACCTAACTGAATGAACATGCCCAGACATTAAGTCTACACTTTGTCAGTTTTGGCATCATTATTATTATTATTGCAAACCCCATTTCCAGAAAGGTTGGGACACTTTCTAAAGATGCAATAAAAACTGAAAAGATTTTCAGTGTTTTCAATTCCGAACTTAAATCTAATTGTTACATTTGTTTAATGATACTTTTTAATTATTTGGGAATTGAAGATACTAATTGTTGCAGTTTTGCAAGTGCAAAACCAGTCAAGCACACGCATTCTGTCTACGAAGCCATGCTGTCATAACTCGTGCAGTATGAGGCCTGGCATTGTCCTGCTGAGTTCCTGGGAAAAGGAGTCATCTTGACAGCAACATATGTCTCTCCAAAATACAATATAAGCCACCAGTAACTTCACATATATATGAAGATCACCCATGCTCTGGGCACTGATGCACCCCCATGCCATCACAGATGCTTGGTTTTGTACTTTTCATTGTTAACAGTCTGGATGGTCTTTTTCATCTTTGGAACATGGAATCTGACATCCATTTTTCCCCAAACACAAGCTGAAATGTGGACTCGTCTGACAACATAACACGTCTTTCAGTCCACTGTCTTTCAGTCCATCTCGGATGACTTCGGGCCCAGAGAACTCCCCCTTTTTCTGCACAAAATTAATATATGGCTTCCTCTTTGCATAATACAGTTTTAGGTTGCACTTCTTGGTGCAGTGGCGGGCAGTGTTAAGTGACAACGGTTTTCCAAAGTTTTCTTTTTACTTTTATCAGTTAAATAAAAGTTCGAGCAATTTAACAAATAACAGTTTTTGGTATTTATTGCATTTTTAGAAAGTGTCCCAACTTTTCTGGAAATGGGGATTGTACTTTTATTACCATTATGCAATGAATGCTTAGTGCACTTACTGATTACATTAACCAAAGGTAGAAAAGCTCAGTCTCTTTGTTCCTGTCCTTCCAATTTTACCCCTAGATGCCACTAATGTAACACTTGAGTCATGGACATTTTACACAAGTCTCATTTAATTTATGATTTTCATTGACATAGACTTGCTTATCTATTGCTTAACTCTTGACTTGGGCCTATCATATTAGTTTACCTGTGTATATAAAAGGAAGTTGCCTGAATAGACAGCATTTTGGGCAGCATTTGCACACTCAGAAACAAAAGAGTTTTATGGCAGCAGAAATAAGCCATTCTGTGTTTCAAGGGGTGTTTTTCTTTTGGCCATACATATTATTTTGACCTAACGCCATAATTGTGGTTATCTTAGACATATAAAACTGCAGCTTGTATATGTTCATTTCTTAGAACTCTCATTCAATAAAGAAACTAAAGGTAAAATAAGATCCTGTCTTCAAATTTGGCTAAAGTAATGTCTTTATGCTGGCATCCAGGCAGGAGTGTACATGCTGCCCAAAACATAGCCATCTCTTGAACAGTATGAAGGTTGGTCTTTTGTTTTTTGCTTAATGTGGTTTGCTCAGACATGTAAATGGGCCCTTAATATTAAATAACAATTATATGCTAATACAGAAATTGCATAAGATTTCATAATTTAACCAAGACATGTGATAAATCTGTGGAACGCAAAAATTCTCAGTTGGAGTCTGAGAGCAGGAGGATCACAGCATATCAACCGTTTAGTAAATAGATAGAGGGCTCATATTTCTATGGGAAAATTGCAACAGCAACTATATAAACATACTGGTCAGTCCTAATGAGGTGCTTTGCAGGCAGGACAAAATGTTAGGTGGGGAGATAGTTTGATGATTTTGTAGCTGGGAGATGAGTGTTGAACTCTGTGTGGTTTATATGTCATGGAGCATGTTTATTCCACAGGCGCGAGTGATGGCAACAATCGGCGTGACTCGTGGGCTCGGTGATCACGACCTCAAAGTGCATGACTCCAATATCTACATTAAACCATTTCTGTCCTGCTGTCCTGAGGTAAACTACCTGACACAACTGTACTTTTGAGACCGAGATTCATCAGAAACCTTTAACTTAAACTACTTTAAACTACTTTACTACTTAACCTACTTTAACTTAAACCTTAAACTAGAACCCTAGTTTTTCCACATTTTATAGTATCACCAAAACTGGAACGAACTTGGGATTATGTCATAAATGTACACAAATAGTCTTACACCATAAATTTAACAGGAGGAATGGACAAAAATATCATGATATACAAGAAGACTTAACTGTAACCAACAACTGTCTGCCTTTTTGTTTAACCCTTGTTAATACTACACATGGTGGGAAAGGTAGATGTTCGTGAATACGTATGCAAGGCACCATAGCTTTAAAGTGATCAGGAAGTGATTATGATGCTGAGAATTGCATTGGCATGCAGTATTCTGGATTCTGTGACATGAATAATAATGAATAAGCAGCACTGCCAGCCCGTTATCATCACTCATCACTTTATGTCAGCCTTCATTTTGAAGGAATCTGTATTCCTTGAAATCATGATCCTTTTCTCTTTTAGGCACAATTCAAATTTGCAGTGGAGCTTTTTTTTTTTTTTTTTTTTTTTTTTTGAAGTTGTATGTCAGTCAGTCCTAACGGGCATCTGTTCACATTTTAACTTTTAACCTTGTGAGAAACGATTGTTCACTAATGTAACTTCACTGTAATAAAGCTGCCTTTGTATCTATTGTATAATGTAGCAGTCATTTCTGTAAAGGGTTGCTTTAATTTCACGCAGTGTCAGGCTTGATGTTATAGCTTGCAATTGAGAAAGTGCAGTTTTACGAATATATCGAATCTTGCTCTGATTATAGTGTGCCCTCACAGTCGCAGTCCGTCTTATTTCCTCACATCCAAAATTAATTGCTCTGTTTTGTGTCTTTCCCTGCCTGTTCAGAGCTTCTGCAGTGCTTTCAAAACCTCAATTTCTCTCGTTCGCTGCAGTCTCTCTGATCTTTCTTTGCACTTCTTCCAAGCAAGCTCCTTTGATTTTTTATTCATTACACTTGGAGTTCAGTTGGAGTTCATTTGGCAAGCCGTGATCTGTGTCTTAACAATCCTTGCCCTAATTTTGCAGTTTCATTATGTTTTTTGGGTTTTTTTTTGTTCCTTGCTGCCAACCTTTTTATCGAAACAGCTTTTGGTTCTTGACTCCTGTCTCCTAATGAGGTGCCTTAAGCTTCAGACTTGTGCTTTTACACTTTGTAAATCATACTTCTGTTGAAAAGTCTACATGGGGAACTATTGGTGCATACTCTACATGCTCAAATGGAATTCTGCCATACAGCCTTCTCTGCACAGGGGGAGAAATGTTTTATAATCCACTGCAGTAATATCGAATAACTTCACTGCTTGTTTGTGCAGGTGAGGGTGTATAACCTGATGCAGTATGAGCATGGCACCGATGATGTGCTAGTGTTAGCCACTGACGGCCTGTGGGATGTTCTCTCTAATGAGGAAGTGGCCGAGTACATCACTTCTTTCCTCGCCAACTGTGACCCAGATGACCTGCACAGGTACAAAACATCTGTGTTTGTGCATATAAGTCACACAGGAGTGTATGCTGCACCACCTTGATGTCTGTTTTTAAAAAAAAGATCTGGATCATCTTGTTGTACAGGTCATATTAATGTAACAGCCATTTTATGCTACGTCATTATAATTCACTGATATAATTAGAGCATTAGCATAATTACAGCATAACCTAGTGGTGGCTGCCTATGTAGACATTTCACCTACATTCTGTAGCTGCTATGCTAAGAGACATGCAAGATTTATTATAGCTGCATTTTGATGATTTCGTAATTGTTCAAATAGTGCACACTACAAGGGAAAATACAACAAACCTTGTTGGAGGAGGTAGCTAGCTAATGTTAGGTATTGCTGAATGCAACTCTGGCACTAATGCAAATGACTGAACTAAAATATTTCTTGCTGAATTCATTAGATTTCCATTATCACAATAATATTTCAAATCTACGAGAAGCAGCTATTCAAAGAGCTATGAGGACATTAAGAATTATACAGAGTGTGTCAAAAAGATGGACCTAATTTCAAAGCAGTATATTTCACAATGGCAACATGTTACAATTGCACAAAAATTTACAAACAGTTTAATGAGTTATCAAGTTTAGTAATTTTTTAAATGCTCTATGTGCCTTCCACCTGCTATAAGAACAACATCAAGATGATAGTTGAATTCGTCCCAAACGCCTCTCAAAGCGTCTTCTTCCACTGAGGTCACCTCTGGCGTGATTCTGTTTTTGAGATCATCCAGATTAGTCGCTAATGGTGACACAAAAACACGGTCTTTGATGTATCCCCACAAGAAAACGTCACAGGATGTAATATCCAGGGACCCTGGGGGCCAAGAGTCTTGGGGTATCGTTCAACCTATACAACGTTGAGGCTTGGGGCTGTTTATCTGCTTGGAGAGGCTTCTAGCGGTAATCATTTGAAATTCTATGCACCGACCCTTTCAAGTGGTAAGACATTCATTTATGGGAAGTTTGTGATTGCAGAGATATAGTGATTTCAAACACCGTGTATATAAAAAAATATATATTACTTCTGCATAAATACTATGGCAAGCCAAAAATGTTCTTGGCAGGAATTTAGATTTAGATCTTTAGATTTGCACTCAAGCTGTGAGAATAATGGTGCTTACAAGAAGGTGAAGCTTATAGCTTCCAGGTTAGCATCACATAAACCCCATGTATAATTCATCATTTTACTCTGTAATTCATTCATTAATGTTCAGTAAGTGGTTTATCCTGGTCAGGGTTGTGGTGGATCTGGGGCCTAACCTGGAAACACTAGTGGTGGGAATACACTCTGGATAAGACTCTAGTCCGTTGCAGGGCAGCATGTACACACATTCACATGTAGGAGCAATTTAACATAGCTGTTCCACCTACTGTCATGGTTTTGGGAAAACCTGAATTAAACCTGTATGGATTCAGGTGGAATATGTGAAACTCCACACAGAGTAAACTGAGTTCAGGAGCAAACCAAAACTAATTTGGAGCCACATTAGCATCCGAGTCAAACTTTGGATGGCAAACAATGTAGTGGTTGGTCTACTGCACTGGGAGTAAAGGGAAAAGTATGTAAAATACAGTTTTTGGCCAAATCGGTCTTTTAGGTGTTGAATGAATTCTGAAAAATGTCTGACGTAGTAGCTGTACTTTGTCCGCAGGTACACCATGGCAGCACAGGATGTGGTGATGCGTGCTCGCGGCGTGCTCAGGGACCGTGGATGGCGCATAAAAGATGACCACCTTGGTTCTGGAGATGACATTTCCGTTTACATTATCCCACTTATGTATGGTAACCGACAGCCATAGAGCAGGGGCTTCTCTACTGAATCTCTCTCTCTCTCTCTCTCTCTCTCTCTCTCTCTCTCTCTCTCTCTCTCTCTCTCTCTCTCTCTCTGTCTCTCTNNNNCTCTCTCTGTCTCTTTCTCTCCCTCACACACATACCCACACTTTCCACATCTTGTAATACACAGCATACAGTGTTCCTCTTTGTACAGGAAGAAAAAAACATTTATACAGCTCCCATGACCCGTCATTTTGCAGAAATCTAATCCACAGCTGGATGAAGGCAGGTTTTATTAATGTATATCTTGTTATTTAGTAGGAAATAAGGATGTGTGAGAGTCAAATGAGTCATTCTTTCCCATTCATTCCTTAATGTTCGTTGTTTTCATTCATATCTCAGAGTGCTCATTATATCTTGGTGAATTTATTAATTAAGCAATACAGTAGGTATATTTTAATGATGTAATGATGTTCGTTGTAAAAACAGATCATCGGAGTAGGTCAGAGTTAACTATGTTAATTTTCAGCTTCAGAGCCATCACTCTTACACACACGCACTTACTTTATGATATTCTGAGACTTGAGTTGGTATTGTTGCACTTTTAAGCCTGGATCATTTGATCATTGGGAAGGTGAGCTGATCTTTGGGAGATTCATTATTTACTTGTTCAGCCATGACCAAAATGCATTATATCTCTCAGGATGACATTGGTGCATATGCTCTTTATACATTCTGTCTATATATCCTCAATACCATCCACAAACAGTGCATTGTGTGCATATTGTAGTTTCCTAGACACTTTTTGGCACTTCAATTTGAGTGAAGGTATAGGCAATAATGTACTCATTTGTGAAGTACACTGTCCTACCTTGTATCTACACTCAGTGGCCAGATATCAGGTTGACCTACCATCAGTAAGTGTAGGTGTATAATTGACTGACTGTAGCCCATCTGTTGCTATGGGCATATGGTCTGCTGCACCCGCTAGTGGAAATGGACCAACACAGGACCACTGCAACATGACAAACATAATGAACTGTATCATAAATGCACCTGATAAAATAGCCAGTAAGTGTAGCTACACTATTTGTGTATTGTATAATGTGTAAGTATGTCTATAATTAGAAATGTATGACTTGTGTTTGCTCTGTCACACCACTTGGAGTTCCATTGGGATAGTGTACATAAACAGAGCATGTGACACACATTTCCAGCAAATCAGCTATGTGAGAGAGGCTAGTTTACCTAAAACAACTACTATACATGTGACGAGACCTAAACGCATCCCTGTTATACATTCCCCCTTCAAACTATGTGTGCATTACTGTAAATAATTTGAGAGAACATGCTTTTATTTAACTTACATAGGCAAATTCACAGCTGCAGTTTCAGTTTGTTAGAATACTACGATAAGATACATGATGAGGCTTTTCATCTGCTATGAGTGTTACATTTGCTCACCATGGGCTGAATTGCATGTTTTTTATGTATGGATAAAAATACACGTATGTTAATTATTTAGAAAACTATGCCACACCATGCCAACCCTGCAAATCAAAGAAAAACTATTAAACTCAGGGGTTTTATGGGGTTAACGGTATGGAATATGTGAATGAAAAATGCAACTGTTAATGTTGCTTTTAAATTAGAAATATTAAAATGTACCCTGTGTGTGTGGTTCCTTATCTGCAGCACAGTCTTTAGATGACTCCAAATCAATGTGTATGCAATTGAAACGTGGGTATCTTAAAAATGTGATGCATAGTTTCCAAGGATTCGTTTGCATGAAGTGCCAAATTGAACATTAATTGTGTAAGTTTATAAGTGAATTTAAGAGCCCCTTATGTGTGAAGTAATGTATAATTTTTTTTTTGTATGGAAGACCTTCTCAAATGAAGTCCGTCCATGTACAGTAAATCTTAACTGCTTCCAGACTTCTTGCTTCCTGATGTGGTGGTGTCTCTTGTTTTTTCCTTTTCGCTCAATGATGTAAATTACAGTTTTGAAGACTATTCGGGGTGGGTATTTATTTCTATGTACTGTAATCGAATGAGTATAGTTTGATTTGTGTGTGATTTTGCATAATTGTTACACTTGATTTACCCATGTGAATGTGAAATGTACATTTTGTAATGTTGATAAAAAGGATATTTTAATGTTGATATGTATTTTATGTGAAATGAAAATTTTCAGCTCCTCATTTTGTTTTTTCAAAATTAAAAATGAAATTGTGAAGGCATGGCTTCTCTGTTTACAGTATACTACTGCTAACATTTTGTGTCTCTGAACTCTATAAGCAACTTCATCTTTAGACATTACCTGTAGTGTTTAAAAAAATTGTAAAGGGCTAGAATGAAAGTATATGTTCTGGACTGTAGTATTTATTTTTTATATCAGCACATACCAGAGAAACATTGTGTGGTGTTTTATTTGTTTTCCACACTTCATCACATTCTGTGCTGATGATTCCTTGACACCTTGCCCACTGCCCATGGAGGGAACAGTTTGAGTGTGCTAGTGGAAAATTCACTGCCTGCCGTCAGAGAGGTGGGAGATTTCCGAGGGCTGCTGCGGAGGCAGAGAATTCGGAGATCAGTGAGCCATCTGCTCAGGACATACACTACTTACTTCATCACCATCGCCTTAAACTCAGTTCTAATCTCCTTATCCTACCGGTACTTAATGCCATTACTAGTAAGTCCTTTCAGTTTTGCCATGCAGAGCATGTTTTAGGACATTATTCCATCACTGTCTGGATATCTTCAAAGCTCCCATCTCATCAGCTTTGCTGTCATAGGGGTGCTTTTGACTCTTTCCAGCTTCATTCCTGCTTCATTAACTCAAACATATTGCCTACAATTCTGATTATTCGAAAAACCACCCTTATTTTGATGTTAAATGAGAAAAACCTTTATTTCGGTCATTGTAGCTAGGTAAATCAACTGATCAGTAACAACACTGATAATGTACTCAGTATATAACAGATGAACCCATATGTGGTTCTGTATCAGGTAGGTTGTTGAAAGATCTAGGTTTATTTTTCCATGCAAAAAAAGTGGTGAGACATTTATGCAATTAAAATCAATTCAGTCTAATTCTTCTAAAGCAATTTTACAATCGCATTGGAAAAACATTGTCCCAAAGCAGGTTTAGAAAGACATAAAATCCTGACATCACTTTTTAATTTATGTCAAATATACCCCTAATCAGCCAGCCAGGCGTAATGGTGGCAAGGAAAACCTCCCTGAGATGTTAAGAGGAAGAAATAGAAGAGGAACCAGACTCAAAGGGGAATCTGTCCTCATTTGGGTGACACCAGATAATGCAATAATAAATAATCCCTTCTATATCTGTGTGCTACATAAAAAACTGCAGTTGTAACCAGTAAAGTCATTAAAGTTTTAACATGAAGTCTATTTTGGGGGCAACAGTATCCAAGCATCCCAGTTTACCAGAACATTCTATGCCTACGAACCCTCCAGATCTGTGCCTTTACATAAGAAGAAAAGCTAGTGACAAAAGACTTGATTAAATCAAATAGGTTTTAGCCTAGAATTAAATGCTGAGCCTGTGTTTGAGTCCCAAACATTAATTGGAAGGTTGTTTCATAACTGCGGGGCTTTAGAAGAGAAAGCTCTGCCCCCGGGCGGCACGGTGGTGTAGTGGTTAGCACTGTCGCCTCACAGCAAGAAGGTCCCGGGTTCGATCCCCGGGTGG
>JAOVVH010000020.1:7624625-7639317 GCA_028566435.1 Scorpiodoras heckelii
AGAGAGAGGCAAAAGAGAGAGAGAGAGAGAGAGAGAGAGAGAGAGAAAGCGAGCTAGCTGAGATTGCGGTATGCTAAGCGATCCAGGTGCTAAACACTCCAGATGAGACTTGGTACGGCACTCTTGATGTGTGACTAAGCATTTCTGTGGAGTGCTACAGTCAATCCATTATACGGAGATGAGATGCCTGTAACTGAGCGCACTAGCCAAAACACTGGACTGGATAGTGCACAAAAACTCAGTGTGAAGGACATAAAGACTGCAGAGTACGCACAGAAAAAAAGCACACAGAGACAAATATGGGGAGAGTCAAAGAGATAAAGTACAGCGCGAGCAACAACACAAGAACTGTTATGTACAGTTCTGCATCACCACTAGATGTATGGTTAATTATTCAGCAGTTGCTACTTTAGCACAAATGGTGCCATCTAAGTCTAACTCGACATCTGCACTTCAGCACACAAAACAGTTCTATTCTACAGGCCCGAATATATTTCGCCTATGTAGTCAGTGCTACAAGGACATCAAGTAAAACCAATCAACTAACAATTGCCCCGGAACACACTCCATACACTCCATACGCTTTGGGCAAAAGCGTTGGGTGAAGTTGAATATAAACATCAGGATGTGCTGAAAACGTAACAAACCTTTCAAACTGATTTGCTAAAGAACATGCTGCAGTGCTGAGAAAGATACACAGCAGAGGAGACCTGTTCACCGTTTAGTACACTATTTGGGACGCACTTATTTTCAGGTTGCCCAAATTCTCAGTGGACAAATCATATGCGCCCTAGAGCATCATAAAGCTGGTGTATAACTGACGTGCACTAGGGTTACACTGAAGTACCAAAATGTATCGAGATTACTTTCAGTTTGAAATTTCCTGGTCAGGATGGACACTGGCACTGAACTTCAACAGAGGAGCAATTTCAGACACCGAGGCTGTCAATGTTCTCAATGTCTGCAGGAGAGATGTAATAAGGCCTGAAAAGTCAAGCACGACTCAGCCCGAGCCCGACAGAATTCGACCCGAGCCTGACAAGTACACCATTTTAAAAGCCCGAACACGTTTACAGCCCGACATTAGGCTATTCAAATGTCATTGGCTCATCATTCTCATTATGGACATGGTCAAAACTTTTCCACACCTCAGACTTTATACCTATACTTCACCTCAGCCAGCTCCCATCGGGTTCGGGCAAAGATCTTCAGCTGTAGTCTGCAGTACAATACAGGTATCGCAGTATTGTGCTTTTTCCCCTGAGTAAAGTGGGAATGGGCTGGTGAACAAATCCTATTCAAAATTAACAAGTCAACAAAAATAATATGTATAAACAACTAACTAAAATTGACTGCAATCCTGTTTCACATAATGTAAAAGCAGCACACCGCTCTCCAACTGTACAGCTTTTTTTCCTCAACATTTTTAAAAATCATTGACATTTGGTGGATGCTGTTGTCCAAAGCGATTCACAACTAAGCCACGTATTTCAGGGTTAACAGCTTTGCTTAAGGGCTCAACAGTTGAGGCTAGACAACACTCAACATTCCCATCATTCCTATCAGCATGTAAAAAGCTTTAATCGCCGAGTCACCACTAGCGCCGGCTTTCTTTCTCATATTATTTCTCATATTTCCTGAAGACCAACACTTTAAGATCGATAAACAGTCTAACATCAATCCCTCTGTTTTGTGAGCTTTACTGTTTTTATATTCATATACTGTAATATGATTATGTAAACACAGTAAGGTCATCTAAAAAAAAAAAACCTGCAAAAAAAACCTGAAATTTTTTTTATCCTATTATGAGGCCAGAAATAAATTATTCACATTACATATTCTCGACCTTTTTCAGTATCTGTACTGCATACATTTCTCTATTACTACTGCCAATGGGTAGTGTATATGTGCAACATCTATACGAGAAATGAGCAGAATGAAAACACCCTAAAGATTAGGTGCAGGTTCGAACTAATTTATTAATAATTAAACACAGTACATGTACTGCACTATGTTCTGTGCCTAGATCTGGGGCACGATATACAAACCTGATATAAGTAAGTATTAAAAATGTATTATAATCAAGCAAATTATCTTGAAAAAAACAATATATAAATGGGTGGCATCCAGTAATAGATGACAGCAAAAGCACCTCTGTATGACTAGGTGATGGGATTTATGCAATGCAAATTAAAGATGTGATTTGTAGCAATTAACGTAAGCACAGCTGAATGACATGTGCAAGACTATGGTGTTATTTTGTAGATTTAGTGCTTGCTTAAGTGCCAGGAGATGAATTAATTAATTTTAGTAATTTCTTTTTGTTTTATTAGTATGGTGAAATGTAACCACAAAGAATGAGTCAAACTCTGCTTCACTTAACAGCCATATATAGTCTAGAAGTTACAATCCTAGTGCCAATGCTTCTTTCAGTATCATATTACATTATCTCAAACCATGTAACTCTTAGGGCATATGGGTAATCAGATAAGAAGATTGCGAGACAAAGAAAGGCCACATTGCTTATGATAGGGAGAATATCTGGACTTGGCACATTAGGATTTACCCATTCGTTCATTCATATCTACCAACTACTTTATCCTGTTTATGGGCACTAGGACTGGTCAGAATTGGTTTGCGGCTCAATGGATTTGGGCTACTGCTCAGATTGTCAGAAGTCATGAGTTCGCACAATGAAAATGACACTAGTGGATCCTTGAACAAGAATGGTCAATTGTGTCCTGTTAAAAAAGAAAGTGTTAGGTCTAAGGTTTAGCGAAAAGGTGGGTCTTCATTTAAAGAGAGACACCTGGGCTCCAGTACAGACTGCTGGAACGTAAAGGACACCAGTCTATAACTGGTAGTACCCATGCATCAACTGAAATGCAGTGCCATTATCTTACCACGCACTGTAATTAATAGGGGTTTTTTTTTGCCTTAAGGTGCTTTTTGCACCTCCTTAGCAGACTTCACAAAAATCTTAACGGCTCATCTCGCGTTGCCTGATTTACACTGATAACCCGATTTTCTGAACCAGTCCTCCTAGACACACATAATTTTCAAAATGCACAAGCTGCTAATGCACTGTAGCACCACATGAGCCTATTACTGTACACTCATAACTTTAATAGGCAACAAACAGAAATGACAAGAAGAAGAAAACTGTACAAAGCAATCAGATCATTACAAAGCAGACAGCAACTCAAGTGCGGTGATATACAAGGTGGCCTTCTCAAACACATGCAAAATGGTGAACGGGTGAAAAACAGCACTCCAGCAGTGTGTAGATGTGGATATGGAGGTTATCTCTTCCTGAGGTTTGGTGTCAGCATGCAGCAGTGTAAGAGAGTGGCAGACACACGCAGACTAGTGAACCAGTGGACACTACAAAGCTAAATCTAACCCTGTGCTCTCTTAAGCACAGCCCAGAGGGTCAGTGTGTGTGCTGATCATGTAAAATCCTCATTTCACCAACGTCCTGATTGTCACAGATTTTTAAAGGTCAGCATTTCACTCGGTCATCTAAGGTAATAGCCGTTCTTTATAAATAATTAAGCACCGCACAATAAGCATACATGCTTTAAAATTAAATCACCGCTTAACCACACAAAATGATAATAGTTTCTGCAAAGCTCCTAACTCAACAAGATGCTGAAAAGCTTGTTCATGCTTTTATTTCAAGTAAACTGTACTACTGTAACGCTCTGTTTACTGGTCTTCCAAAAAAGTAAATTGAGAAACTACAGGAAATTCAGAAGTCTGCTGTTAAGTCTTTTAACCAAAAAAAGTTACTCCTATTCTAACTACACTGCACTGGCTCTCTATATATTTCTGAACTGATTTTGAAGTTCTACTTCTATACAGAGCTTGGAAGAGTTTAGCACCCTCTTACACACAGTCTCCATCCTTGTGTGTCCATTCACAAGCTCTTAGATCCTCTACAGCAAGCAAAATATTTCAAAAGTCCCCCCAGAATAAAACTGGGTAAGCAGCATTTGTCTACCACACACACATACACGATATCAAAAAAATATCAGAGGGACAGGCTTACACGAAAACTTAAGACATTCCTTTTTAATCTAGCTTATAATCATCATGCTTTTTATTACTTATATTTTTTTCCATTCTTTTAAATTGTTCAATTCTTTTACTTAGACAATCTTCTATCATTGTTTATCATCATCTGCTGAAACATAAAAGCACTCTGAGCAGCATTCCCTCTCTGAAAACTTCTCTACAAAAAGAAAGTTTATTAAAGCCTGAAAGGTAAATTTAAGTGCCATCTTCTTTACTCACAACATGAAAATAAATTACATGTTTGCTAGTCTACACCAACAAACAGCTCACGCAATAAGGACCATTACAATAAGCATTCTCGATATACCCGTCACTACTGGAGCAATGAATTTACCATCAACAACAAGTGACATAGTCATAAAGCAACAGAGACATTACTGAAAAAACATTTTGAAAAGAAGTAGCAGAGATCATGATGTCTCTAGACAGTGTTTGAAACTAGTACAGGTGGCTTTTGGTTTTATTAATCTGTAAGCAAAGCTAGTATGAAGCGTATCAAGTAACATGTAACTCGAACAACCAATTGTCACACTGATTAGTGCATTATTTAATTTGTGCTTAACTAGCTTTAGAAGCTGTATATACACTTATTACTGTTTCTTTTCAGAACCAAAACAACACTGGACAGCGTACGAGCAACACACCCACACCAGACATACTGCAAGTGAGCTGGAGGGAGGGGGGCTGTTTCTCCACTGACACTCAGTCCTCACTTGAACTCCTGAGCTGATTTCTGATTGGTCAGATAATGAAAACTGTCAACAGCAGCAATTTCTTGGAAAGTTTGTTCTCACTGCCTTGCCGCCTCTTCCATAGATGAACATATAAAATGCTAGTTTGTGACTGAAAACAAAAACAGACAAGTCTAAGAGCAGCCTTATATTACCTACACTCAACAAATGTCTTTCTTTTACCATTTAAAGAGACTATTTATCTATTTGTCAATTTAATAAACAGATCTATCTGATGATCTATTTATCTACCAGTGCTCCCAACCAGAGAACACAGATCCCTATTTTCTCAGGAATGTGTCTCCAGTGGAAAGCCAGAATGATCCTGAGAGCCTTTAGATTCAGTGTCACTAGGAGTATCACTAGTGTGCTACAGTAAGGCAGGGGGAATAACTGCCACTTAACTTACAGTGGATTAAGCAGTGACACACTGTAGAGGAAACCAGCACACACACAGCCACCCCAAACTGGCCAAACCAACATACAGAAGCTCTGTCCCAATACTCCAAACTGTTCCCACCCTCCTTTCCCTTGTGCACTCACTCAGCAATATGGTTAAGACTATAAAGATTTCACTAGAAGTTTGCCGTCAATGCAGAAATCTGTCTTTGCTGAGTGGCGGAGGAAGAGGGAAAGGAGGCTATTTGGCGTACTTGGCTTTGACCACAAACACACACAAAGCCATGCTGTCTTTGAGTATGCTGTCAACGATATCAGACCCGCCCTCCCATAAACCCCTCCCGCTGAACCACGCCCAATTTGGCGCTTACTTCCTGCTGCTGAAGCTGCTGTTATGACTGTTTGTGAGAGATGAAGGGGAGATCTTTGGTAAAGCAGAGAGATTGGAAGCACCAGATGACCTTCAAAAGATAAAGAATATCATGAGTTAGAAGAAATTAAAGCAAAGCCTTTACAGCCTTTAAAACTGAAGCAAATGCGGTCATTGTTTTTTTTTTGTTTTTTTTTGTAATAAAACGGAATATGAAAGCAACTCAAGCAAAGTATAAACAGAGTGTAGCAGTTATGCACAACATGACAAACAGTAAGAAAGATGAAAGAATGAGTAGCAGGATAACACTAGCTGTAAGTGATCTCAGGGCTCTGAAAGGACTTGTCAGCTTCTTCTAGTCATAAATCAGTAAACACACTGTGAGTTCGTTGTTTAGTTGTAGTAGTACAACTGGGACATCATTAAATAAAAACCCAACCCAGCACACGAGTGACAGACAAACACATTTGGACACGTCTACTGTTGACCCGTGATTGTAGAAAGCCGTGGAGAATGATATGCCAATGACTTACTTCTGCGTAGAGGAACCTCGAGGCCAAGATCCATCCTCGTTTTTCTGCTCTATAACAAGGACCTGCAAAAAAAGTCACACATAAGGAGTCGCCTTGCATTGCTGCTTAATTCAGGGGTCTCAAACATAACCTTGGAACAAACCAGCCCAATAAACGGTCTAATAAAAAGTCTAACAAATAATTAGAAAATTGTATTCTCAAATGAAAAATGTCTTGTGGCCTGTAATTGAACTGAAAACTGAAAAAAGAGCTAATCTCTGTTATATTACACTAGGGGGCAAAATAGAGCAATACACTCACTCAGTGCCATAAACACAGTTATTGAGAAAATGTCCTGATAACATGCAATTCTTCATTAGCATGAAGGCAGGGGGGCTTTGACATACAACCTAAATGTAGCCCATTAAAATGCATCATGTAAGGAAAAAAATGTCACATGGCGTCTTGTACAGGAAAATAATCAACAACAGGGAGGTGTGAAGTGAAAATTGATTATTTCCTTATAACAGTGCATCCCACAGTGCTGTATTCTCTGTATTTTCTAACACAGTGATTACAATTGTTAACTTTTAACCATTTATAGTTACATATGAGCAATAAACAGTTAGTCCCTCACTTTCTCTTGAAGTTATTAAAAGAAAGATCCCCTGTCTTACTCTCTGTTAATTTACACATGCTATGCCTGAGACATCAGAAGATCCTGATTCCTTTCGATCCACCCTGATGCCCTACTCGCTGTTGCTGAAAATGGTCCATGAGGAACATTGAGAGCTTAAAGATACATCTGAATTTGGCTTTGGACTGCAACACTTTTACACTCCATCAGTCAAGTCTCCATCAGTGAACAGTTGATAACTTCAACAAAACAGAGTTCATGTTACAACTTTAATGAAATTCCTGATATTATATATCCAGACTTTATGTCTCTGTAAAGCTGTTTGGGAACAATGTCCATTGTTAAAAGAATCTATCTGTTACACTGCACAGACACTGTAGACAGTTTCCATGATTGTTAAACATCTTACAGAAGGATTATCATATCAAGGCTTTTTTTTGATTAATAACAACATTTACGACAACAACTGTCTATTATTATCTCAGATCAGGGCCGGTGTGGGTGCAGGTTTTCATTCCAGGTAAGCAGGACCCACACCTCATTCTACCTGTTTTTGATCAATGGATCTTGACTTCCAGTAGTGTGTGTGGCTTCTGCGTGGTTGGAAAGAAAACCTGCACCCACACTCACACTGGCTCTTTGCATAAAAGCTTGGACATCCCTGTCTTAGATTATGTGGAACATATACCCAAAAAAGTCCCTATGAATTAGCAGTTCTATTAGCAATGATAATGTACCTGCAACACACCTATCTAAAAAAAAGTGCCAGTGCCATAACTCGTTTGTCCTGGCATTACAGAAATGATTCATAGCCACTTCAAGACACATAAGCAAACCGCAATCATAATCTATGTCACGGGCAACGCAAAGATTGTTCTGCTTAGTGTGGTTTGGGTGAATGAAAATGAAACCTATTGCTATTTGTGCGACACTTTTTTTGTATGGAATTGTATTATTCTTCTACCTGCCCCTGGTAGAGTCCAGCGTCCTGAATGGTGCTGTCTGGTTTGTTCAGAGGCTCAAAGGTGTTGCTCATGTATTTGTTC
Organism: Scorpiodoras heckelii; assembly: GCA_028566435.1. Lineage (NCBI taxonomy): Eukaryota > Metazoa > Chordata > Actinopteri > Siluriformes > Doradidae > Scorpiodoras > Scorpiodoras heckelii. The sequence goes on from JAOVVH010000020.1 coordinate 7,632,398, forward strand.
CACAACCTGGTCTCCTTTTCATCAGGAATGCTGAACAGTTTGCGCATCTCCTTTTCAATAGTGTCTGTGAAGGACAAGTCTCACATTAGGGATCGGTGAATGCAGGGGGTGTCTGTAAGCTGTTTACACTGGAATCTGTTTACCAGGCTACTTATTACACTATAGTGAAACTACTCACATGTAAACTCTGAATACTTTTTAACAGCAGTAATCAAGGTGAACAATGGAAGACTGATGAAACATAGAACAATGCAAAAAAAAAACCTATCTGGGAAAAAAAAAAGCATCTATACACCACAGGACAAAAATTCATACTTCTGTCACAGCTGTTTATTACTTTAACACATAAATGTTTCTGAAGTAAAATAAGTTTCAAGTTATGACTTTATTTTCAACCTGCAGCTTCATTAATTTCCTTTAATTTTACAACATGAAAAGCACACAGACAATTTAGGGTACACACAGCCTTATGGGGGTGTGTGTTTAAAGGTTATTAAAGGTTGAAAAAAAAAAACATCCAAAAGAAATCATGAGATTAATGAATGCGAGGCAGTGACTTATCAATATGGATAGATTTTAAGTCACCAAACAGTCACCAAATCACAAAAACTTACCTATTGTGTCCGCTTTACTAAAGCGTCTAGTGATGACATTGTCCATGTTGCTGTCTTCACATAGCTTTAACTCGGTGAGGTAGACCTCCACTTTGCAGTGCTTCACAAACATACCCTGTTCAACCACCTACAGAGAGCAAAGCCAAGATCCCGAGAGGGAAATGAGCAAACGGTTTAGTAGGGTTCATTAGTCATTAATGAGATACTGTAGAAAATCCATGCAACTAAGCAATCCCAACTAACAACAGCTGTGTGTGTGTGTGTGTGTGTGTGTGTGTGTGTGTGTGTGTGTGTGTGTGTGTGTGTGTGTGTGTGAAGTCTTTGCTCTATATAAGTAAGCACCATACTGAAACACACAAATGAGTGACGCTTAATTTAGCAACCAAGCACAGAGACAGCTGAAGGGTCCCCTGCTATTTATTTCACACCACTCCTCCAGTAATGAACTAACACACTATAAAAATAAACCGCTCTCCTCATGTTATTGGTTTGCACTTACTATCCTCAACACAGCCAAAGTGTATAAATTAACACCGTGACTCTTACAACTCTCAACTGAGCAGAGAATGATTTGACTCTAGTCAGGTCTGCGATACTTCCGCTTGTTTTAGCACACACTCGCTCACTAGCTGTCTCTCTCTCTGACCTCAGCCGGCATTCCTCCTCTTTCCAGACAAGCGCACACACAAATGCAGGTGCCTAGGATCAGCCTCTAGGACACATCAAGCACCAGCCAAAAACCTAAATCGGCCTCCGTGCACAACGAGACGCCTCCGAAACTGAGGAAAAAGAATGAACCTCTTGCATGTTGTGCCTAGCAGATCGCTCCATGTAGCGTTTCAGTCATGCAGAATCCCTCTAAAAATAGAAACACACGGGCTATTCAATACCCCTGTGACATACATGGCAAAAAGGGGCGGTACTAAAGACTAAAGAGAAACTCCAGAAGCAGCCATGATGCCATGACTGGGTAAATGTGAATAATCAGCATGGCCGTCTAGAATAAAGGAAGTGAGGTAGTAATAAGGGTGGACGTAACGCAGAATGACAGACATGTTTTAGGAGTACTTTAATTACATGTACTAATTAATTAAATTACACGACTCAATGAAATGTAAAAAACACATTTCAGTAATAAAATGAAACGATCGCTTGAGGAACTGATAAACGTATCTCTTATTCCTCATATTTCTAGGAGAGCCACAAATCGAGTCCAAAACCACATTACATGCTGGACATCCTGTACCACTTGAGAAGCAACTTCTCGATTGATCTCGTACTCTCTGTAGAAAAGTACAGTGACCACCGAGACGAACGGCTTTGTGGAGCACCGTGGAAATACACCACACCTCAACTCTGCTCGATTTTACTCTAAACACACCCTCATTATCCTCATTAAACACACCCAAAGCAATCCACTCAACTAAACGAGACTAAAGTGAAGCATTCAGTGGATTTCATATAAACTTCGTGACACACAAGTGCATGCATACACGCACACACAGGTTGATAAAACACATACCTTACGGGCGATTGGTTCCTGGCCCTCAGTCAGCCCATACCAGCTCACTAACTTATTCCAGCCCTCAGTAGGCACAAGGATATAGTCCAATTCATCGATAAGGTGCTCCTTAATAGCGAGAATGTCCCCGTCTAAAGCGGTACAGACACAAGCACTGTTCAGTCGTCTGGCAAACCATCCGAAGAGTCATGAGATTAATATCTAACACACATTGCGTAGATTTTATTATTAACACATGAAAACTCTGCAACAGACTCAAGTTTGAGACATCCATTTTCAATATAAAAATATATAAAACACGTTTCAGGAAAGCAGAAAGCTGTGGGTGACCTTTAAGGAGACCCGAGTTGTCCACTGGTCCGGGGTAGACATGCTGATCTCCCATCTGGTACTTATCCCAACTGTCAAAGCCCACATATTTCTTCCACTGTTTGAACCAGTGACTGTCGATTAAGTACCTGTTAAAAAAACAACATAAGGTTACATTTATATAGCTAAATCTCCACATGCAGAAACGATGGACGTAGACATGATGATACACTTTTATGATCAGTGAATACTGTGCTATAGCCTACAACATGATCTCATAATACTGCAACAAAATATCTACCAAAACAAGCAAGGTGGTCTATCAAAACAAAACAAAACAAAACAAAGCAAGGCTTTAGGCTTACCGGTGTTACTTTAATATACCAAGTACCAACTGGGCTGTTGCTGTAAATCTACATTGCAGTTTAACTACTCAGTGAAACAAACATGCAGGTGGATTCAGTAAACGCACACGGCTTGTCCTAAAGTCCTAAAGAAGCTCATCACATGAACACTGGTCACACCGTGTGCTCCAGTAAAACATATCTACGTGGACACACACTTCTCAAAAGGCTTTTATGATCATTAAGTACTCTGCTATAGTGAAATGATACATGAGCTCTTAATAAAGTACCCATCAAAATGACCAATGTAAAGACAGATCAGTAACTGTGGTCCTTGAGTAGAGCTGCTGCTGTAGTTCTAGCATTACAGTACTCAGTACCATCATGTATCCTAGGCCAAGTCCTGGTCCTAGTCCTGGTCCTGGTTCTGAAGCAGCTCATCAGCACACATGTGGATGTGTCTGTCTGCTTTAACACCTCTTGTTAAAGGGCTGATGAGTCAGGTGTGTTAGTTCACCATGTCTACGAGATGGTACTGAGAGCCTCGGCAACGTTAACATGAACTGACACTAAGACATGACTTGTGCCAGAGATTGTTATGACAGGTGCCAGTCTCTCGTCTCCGCCCTGACTGGTCATGACAGACGTATTAGCTAACGTTAGCGAGCTATGCTAGCTAACCTAGCAACTGACTACCAGCGTCAACGCCTTTTCTACACAGACCATTTCGTAAATGTATTTCGCTTTCAATAAATAAATAACCACACTAACTAACCGTGTTCGGTGAATGTGTCTTACGTAAACAGTACCTACGTACGGGGGAAAAAAACCCTCTATCCATATTCGTGCTAACGAACGCTCAGGCCGGCTAATCTAACTAACTACACCGTTAGCTAACGCTAGCTGTCAACACGGGCCGTTCCGCTTATTTCTCCGCTAATGTCGTGCGTGTCATCATGCGACCCGAGCTGCCGGAGGCTACACCACTCCTAGACAAGCGTCCTGTTAAACTCTCACCAGGTGTCTCCTTTCCGGAGCTGAGTTTTGAGCAGCGTTGCGACCTCTCCTCTCTGAGTATCCAGATCAGCTGCTCCTCCCTCCGCCATCTTTCCTTAGACCGTCGCCCCGCTGCATTGTGGGACAGGGGGCGCGTCGCCGCTGCCTTACGTCAAAACGAACGAAGGGAAACGTTTTAGCCAATCAGCGCCAACCTCGAGGCTGTGTCCAGAAGTGAGCTTCTGATTGGTGGGCTTCAGTTGCACACACCGGCGCACTGGTGAACACAACAGTCCTAACGGTCCTACCAGAACGCAGCGCGGGGTGTCGTTCACCTGCGCTGTTCGGTTCCATAAATTTGGGAGTCGACTCCTATTCGAATCGATACAGTTAGTTGACTCAAAGAGCCGTTTCCACGCAACAAATTTCTCACCTCTCGGTTGGACAAGAACAATAAAAGTTCAGTTCATGATGCACTAAAAAGGTTAATAATGTTAGTCAAGCAACGTAACTGAGAGGCATAAGTGCCAAACCTTATTTTAGACGTTTGGTTGAGTAGTGTTGGATTAAGTAGTGTACATAATTATACAAATAAAGCATTTTTGCCAAGACATTTCAATTAAGAAATAAAATTGTGATAAGTTGGAAATTAGATAACCCTAGTGTAGTCAGACAGTAGGAGGTCTTTTGTGAAGGTGTAGGAAGTAGATAAATATAGCAGACACACACACAGAGAGACAGACAGGGGCTCTTGTGTTTCCGTTTGACAGAGAGTGAGGCAGGGAAAAGCTTTAGCCCTTGGCCAAGTTTGTATTTGCATTTACCATTTTACTATTTTATTTATCAAATAAAAATTATTGTCACTTGACGAAAGTGGTTTTAGGCTAATCATTTCCAAATTATTAGTATAATGGGATTTAGATTAAGCTCCTCCCTGTATCTGTGATGCCATATTCCTCATTCTTAATAAACACCAGGGCGTCACGGTGGCTCGGTGGGTAGCACCGTTGCCTCACAGCAAGAAGGTCCTGGGATCTATCCCCAGGAGGTTTTGGTCTGGGTCCTTTCTGTGTGGAGTCTGTATGTTCTCCCCGTGCTTGTGTGGGTTTCCTCCGGGTACTCCGGTTTCCTCCCACAGTCCAAAGACATGCATGTTAGGTTGATTGGCGAGTCTAAATTGCTTGTAGGTATGAATATGTGCGAGTGTGCGTTGGCAATGCGATGGACTGGCGACCTGTCCATGGTGTACCCCGCCTTCGCCCGATGACGCTGAGATTGGCTCCAGCCCCCTGTGACCCCGACTAGCGGGATAAAGCGGAAGATAATGGATGGATGGAAGTTTTAGACTTGATTTTGGAGTCGACTCTTGATTACCGATGCCTAAAATTAGAATGGGATTTACATTAAGCTCCTCCCTGTGTCTGTGACGCCATATTCCTCATTCCAGGGTGTCACGGTGGCTTGGTGGGTAGCACCATTGCCTCAGAGCAAGAAGGTCCCGGGTTCGATCCCCAGGTGGGGTTGGTCTGGGTCCTTTCTGTGTGGAGTCTGTATGTCCTCCACTTGTGTGTGTGGGTTTACTCTGGGTACTCCGGTTTCCTCCCACAGTCCAAAGACATGCAAGTTAGGTGAATTGGACATACAAAATTGCCCCATGACTATGTTTGAAAGTTGAGCTTGAGTACCGATAAAAGACTTGTGTATTGATGTAACCTTGTGTTTGTCATGAATAGCCACTGATGCTGAAATGACATTAAAAACTAACAAACATCAAGGCACATTGTGGGAATTCTGTGCCCAGTAGTGTAGCTGCATCATTTTTCATTATCCTTTTGCAGTGCACTGCGGGATTTCCTAAGTAGACTGGTATTGTCTTTTATGCTTTTAGACAGTACTTCAAAATGGCACAACTCTCAAGAAGTGTCAGAAATATAGTGAACAGGGTCAAGTTTCAGACATATAGTATACACCTATTAGCTTGTATAAAATGTATGATATATCCGGTGTATATACACTCATCGGCCACTTTAATTGGCAAACTTTAAATGTACAGCTGTTTATTCATGCAGTTCAGTTAATGTTCACTTCAAACATCAAAATGTGGATGACTTCCGTCACCCCTCAGTTCTGTTTTCACCCACAGAAGTCTCACTGTATGTTTTTGTTTTCTGCACCATGCCCCATTCTGATGTGTAATGTGAACATTCACTGAAGCTCATGACCTGTACCTGCAAGATTTTGCACGAATGAGCAGGGTTACAGGTGTTCCTATTCAAGGGGCTTGTGAGCATATAAAGTTGGCTAGACTGTTAACCATTGTCAAGCCAACATACACATGCTGTAGACCAAATGTAATTGGTGCATAAAATTAGTTTGGAGCAATAGTGAGTGAGACGTTAGGCAGAATTATGCAGACGTCTAGAGGTAGACATTGTAGTTTACAGTAATTTTGGTTATCTTTTGTAGGTATTAAGTATTTTATCTTTTGTAGGTACATCATGCTTAAATGTATTTAGTAAATATGTCATCTTAAAATGTTTATTCACTTTTTCTTGTGTCTCAAGGAAGATTGAAAGCTCATACTTGAAATTGCATGGAATAATAATAATAATAATAACAATAATAATATAATAATAATAAGTAGTAGTAGTAGTAGTGGTGGTGGTGGTGGTAGTAGTGGTAGTAATAGGATTAGTATTATTATTAGTATTTTTATTATTATTGGCATAACATTCTTGAAGATGAATGGCCATTTCACAGCCTTATAAATCCACTCTTGTATTTGATTCCAAAGGTACAAGCACATAAAAAAGAACAAAAAGCTCAGTGTACAGTGCATTTGATTCTAAAATAAACAAATCTCAAACAATGAATACTAAATAACAGGCATTTTAATACCTACTACTGTAATACTGCTATAAGAAAAACAAGCCTATGGCCCATTTAGGGCAATAAATGCACATGGGCGTTTCTACAGTAATGTGATGCGGTATACTGTGCACAGTAATATTCAATCTGAATCAGCACCTGTAGGAAATGTAGTAATACTCAGTACCTGAGTGCCTTCAGTACTTCTCTCAATAAGAGATTTCATTCCTTCTAAGTAAAGAAGGCCAGTACCAGCATAAATGGTGA
>JAOVVH010000020.1:7744872-7763278 GCA_028566435.1 Scorpiodoras heckelii
AAATTAGAAACTGATTAGAAGCAGATGACTTCATGTATGCTTATCGAATATTGCATCAAATTATTTATTTATTGTGAAAATTTATTCGGATGTGTCATTTTTAGTGCTGTCACGCGTAAAAAATTTTTTAATCACATTATTCGCGTGTTAATCATGGTTTTAACGCACATTTTGATTTGCAGTGTACATGCAGGTCTGCATCGTAGGACCATTGAAAATGTTGTTGCTGTTTATCACTGGTCTTTTTTAAGAGAAAGAATTGTTGAATGTTGCCTTACTATTCACTTGACTTTACTTGATAAAAGTGAAATATTAAAGACGATTGATGTCTTTTCATATTTTTTAAATAAAAATAGTTTTTGTCTTTCATTCATCTGATATACTGATCATAGCTGGAGTTTAATTAAAGACATTGATTCACCAATTTAATTTAGAGTAATGCAGCACGTTGCACCTGAAGAGTAAGGTTATGTTCCAACCAAAACATGCATTAAAAAGTTTAAATACATCACCCAGAGTTCATAGTCGTTTCATCAAATTTATTTCAAAACTGTCTACAACATATACAATGAGTCTGAACGGTGTTGTTTATCATGCTAAATACAGCTGAGTGCTGTCTTGTAGAACACAACCAATGTAGTCAGCTGTCTGCTGTTGATGACGTTGCAGTGTGTTTCATATAAAGCCGTTTTAGTGACCGAGTTCCCTATGAAGAGCCCTTGGGATTCTGTATCCTGTGTAGTGTGTAGGGAGCAGGGATACAGCTTGCTATTGGAATGCAGCCTAAAGCAAGTAATGTAACGATCAATTTCGTAATGTTTGTGTTCACTGATGGCACCGCTGGTTTGCGTAATTTAACAAATTTTTAATCTACGTTAAAATTTTTAGTGGCGTTAATTTTTTTATCGCGATAAATTCTTTAACGCGTTAATGCGTTCGTAACGCATTAATTTGACAGCACTAGTAATTTTATCATCGTTTTGTGTGCTATACATTCTATTTGCAGACATTAAATTAAATTAAATTAAAATAATGCAGCTGTATGTTATTTTTATGCAAAACTGTTTGTAATCATTATACATAATGTGTATCATTGAAAAGTCTTCAAGTATCGTGATGTTACAATGATGATGATATGACACTGCCCACCACTACTGAAGATGTGTTAGATAAAATCACAGAAAAATTACAAGATGCAAGCTTTGGGATTGCTTGAACTCCTAAAGGAGCAGTTACTTGGACTTGAAAAGACTTTTTCTAGAACAGTAATAATCATATAATTTCAAAATACCTTTCACAACTTTGCCATGCAGTGAATCTTGAGACTTGTGATCAGATCAGATCACCTGAGATGGATGTTACTATAAGGTGTGAAGGGGAATTGTTTCTAACTCCAGTTTCCTGTTTATTTAAGTTTATTCTCTGTAGAGCAGCAACAGAGTGAGATGTTTTTTGAATTAACTCCAAAACAAAATGGAGAAGACTCAAGACTGACACATGGCCTTACAAACCCAACTTCTCTCTTTGTTTCTTTCTCACTCCCTTTCTCTCTGCCTTCCTCTCTACCTCCTAACTACCCCACCTCAACTGTCCACCCATAAAGATCACTATTACCACATCACCAAAGATGCACAAAGAGGAGAAAGCGTGTGTGTGTGTGTCCGGACCTCTGTGTGGAGCATTTATGTGGGTGTAAATAAATGTGTGGGAGTGCAGAGAGCAGAGCAGAGAGCGCAGAAGAGAGATTACATGTGGGAGTGTGTGTTTGAAACAGCACAAAATAGAAAGAAAGAGTGTGTGAGTCTGAACCTGCTCAGATGTTCAGGACAGCAGGAGTGAGAACAGGAGTGTGTGTGTGTGTGTGTGTGTGTGTGTTTCACTGAGCCTGTGCTTCTGCATCTGTTTGTCATGATGGTGCCACCCAAGGATAAGTGTCAATCCTGTTGCCAAACAAACCTTCCAAAATAGACCTGCCATCATTTGAGGACTCTTGTCTTCTAAGCAGTCATAACTGAATTTAGGCAGTTCAGTGGCAAGAGAAAGATATTAGACATTAACAAGCAGGCTGTCATCAGTGTGCTCCACACACGGCGACTCTGAGCAGTTTGTGAAGGGAACATTCTTGCCTTCTGCTATCATGCTGACATTGACGTCAGAGACTAACAGTCTGTCTCATTTTTGTTTGCCGGACTGGTCATATAGTCACTTCTTGTGGATTGACTGAATGACTGGCTGTTCTACAGCAATACTGCAATGTGTTCACAAACCCTCACTATCCACTTTATTAGTACAACTGCTTGTTCATGCAATTATCCTATCTAAAATGGACAGCTAAAGATTGGAAAAAGGTAAGCCTGTGCCCACTGTAGCTTCAGATTCCTGTTTTAGCTAATAGCAGTAGAACCTGACGAGGCCTTCTGATGTTGTAGCCCATCTGCATGAAGATTTGATATCTTGTGTTTACTGCTTTTCTGCTCAGCATGGTTGTAAAGAGTTGTTATTTGAGTTACCGAAACCTTCCTGTCTGCTCAAACCTGCCTGGCCTTTGACCTCTCTCATCAACAAGGTGCTTCTTCACACAGAACTGCTGCTTATTAGATTCCCCCCCCACTTTTTTGCTGTATGGCTGTTATGTATGACAGGAGATCCCAGAAGATCAACAATTTTTGAAATACTCAAACCAACTCAAAGCAACTGCTTCACCAAGTCACTGAGATTATATTCCCCCCATTCTGATGTTTGATGTGAACATGAACTGAAGCTCTTGACCTGTATACGAGATTTTAGGAATTATGCTGTTCCTAAATGATTGGTTGTATAACAGCATGTTTGTTTGTACATTTGTGTGTATGCTGTATTTAGTACTCCCTGGTGCAGTTTGCTTTGGAAGATGAACACAGCAATCACACTCAAGTGCAGACTAGAGGCACCACTCAGAGGCCACTCACCAGAGGTCTCAGTCCCACAAAAAGGGAGGAAGTAGGGATGATTACAAAAGCCATGGGTAGACAGAGGGCACAAGGGGAGCAAAGGGAATGAAAGCAATTCTGTGCAGAGGTGGTCTTAGTCCCAGTTCATTAACCTTAACAGGCCCAAATTTCAAAATGAAATCTAGTCATTTATCATACATTTATTGTCATCGTACAAGTGATACTCATGCAACTAAACTGCAGTAAACATATCCAGTATATGGACTGTGGTATTTACAGCCAGGATTATTCAATTCTAGCTCAGGCTCGTGAGGAGGTTTCTTGAGGCCCCAGCTCATCCTTCAACACTGTCACATTAGAATAATATAGAATATAAAAAGTGTATTGCATAACGTCCTACCATTAAGATCTACTGAAATGTATAACTACATATAGCTGGAGACACCTGTGTGCGTGTGTGTGTATGTGTATGCTTGCATGTAACTCCCAGAGCAGAATCACAGCACTGAGCAAAATATACATAAATGAACAGCTGAAATGCTATCATTAGATATAGGCTAAAAAAGAGTGTTATTAAACAGAGTTTTGGGCAAAAAACTGCAAAATTGAATGCAAGAGTTGGTACTGAATAGCAGAGGCACATCTCCATTAGCCTGTTAGTTTTAAACAAAATGTCCATTTCAGTCATAAATGCTGGCTTTTAAACATTATTGTAAGAGCACATGGTGTTATTTTACTGGTAAAACTTGAGAGCACATTTTTAAAACACGATTCATGTAGCACTCACAGATTTCTTTGCTTGCATGCAAAATATACACGTTCTCACTCATATTTTCTCCGCTCTCGCTCAGATTCACTTTGCTCTGATACAAAACTGCTGTCTCGCACGTAGATATATCCTGCTTTCGCGCGAACTTGCTCTTCTTTCATTTTGTGAAGCGTGCGTGCTCAAGCAAACCCACCCCTTTATGCTCTCGCTCTTGGATTTTTCACCGCTACAACACTGCCAAAAGTCGTCAGTCAATCAGAAAGAAGTATCTGATTTTGACCAATGAAATTGTTCCTGCTTTTTAACACATCCTCTACTGTGTATAAACTTAAATACGCCACTTTTATGACATTTTAGAGCACAATATCTATTTATTTACTGACTTTTAACGTATTGCAAAAAATAAAACATATGTTCTATGTAGAGGGTGTGTTGACTTTTCCCCCGTACAAATCAATAAAATATTTTGTCTCCCCAGGGGCATGTACGATATAACAAACTAAATCTATTCTAATCTAAATCTAAGCTATTTACTTAATTATGTACGATATAACAAACTAAATCTATATTTATTTATATTTACATTCTAAATCTATATTTATAGTTTCATTTTATGACATTTTCGAGCACAATGTCTATTTATTTACTGACTTTAATGTATTGCAAAAAATAAAACATATGTTCTCTGTAGAGGGTGTATTGACTTTTTCCCCCCTAGATATAAATATAAATATAAATAAATATACAGGATATATACAGGAGAGCAGGACATATCTAAGTGTGAGACAGCAGTTTTGTATCAGTGCAAAGTGAATCTGAGCGAGAGCAGAGAAAATATGAGTGAGAACATGTATATTTTGCACGTGAGCAAAGAAAATCCATGAGTGCTACATGAATCGTGCTCTCATGTTTAATGCGCTCTCGACTTTTGGCAGTAAAATAACGCCATAAGACCAGTTTTAATAGGGATTTCTTTCTGAGTTTGCTCAATAAACATGTAAGGACAGAGAAATTTTACTGTTTTATTCAGCTCTGTATTTCAGATCTATATAGAATATTTGATGCAAAGAAATATGGGATGAAAATAGATTTTAAAAGGGAAGTAAATTATAAAAGCAAGGGGACAAACCTGGAGTGATGCATTATGAGGTTTTCTAAATATCAATTCTTACTAACAGGTGGGAAACAGCTGTAAGAAATCCCCTTCCTTATCCACCCTAGTCTTGACCCCTTTCCCATACTCGACAGTTTTTGGATCTGTGGGCTTTCCACATTCCTTATAGGTCTTATTTTCCTGTCCCCTTTTACTACTCTGTAATTAGCTTCAGCTGGTTTCTTGCTTCCAACTCTTTATTTACTCTCCTTGTTTTTTCCAATTGCTTGTAAAGTCTTGCATCTTTGTTCAGTACTTCTAAATCCTCTTTCTTCTAAGCTAGTTTCTCCGTAGTTTAATCTGTTTTCTGTTATTTAGCATAAATCAGGTTTTTTCTTAGTTTATGATCAAGGGGTTGCCTGCATTCACTCAAAACTGCCTGTGTTTCAAAGACTGCTTTGGTTATCAACAGAAGCCCAAAAGAAAAGTGCATATTGATCCACACTATTGTTCTGGGTACACTTTATAAAATAATTTACATTACATAAGAATGTGCATGTACAGAAATATTTTATACAGAAAATATTAAAAAAAAGGGCACATCCGGCCATGGAATTTTGTGTTGCCTAGTGTTCATATGCTTTCCCACGCTGTGGGAAACACCTTCATTAGCTAATGTCCATTTATACTGCAAATGAACATTGTGATTTTTTTACTTTACGAAAGCCAACATGTATCACTATAAAATATTAGACTTTTTATTTTCATTACTCACAATTTGGCACCTCACAATTTGATCGCATTCAGTCTGTGAAACTAAATGACCTTTGTTACTTGATATTGGAAAATGGGTTCGAATAAATGCATGGCATTTTATGCATCACTTATCTACTTAAATATAAAAGGTGCTCCTATATTGAGTTTGCATATATGTAGTTTCCAGTATTTTCACTATATTGGTTCTAAAATTCCATTATGTTACATTATATGTAGTGAGCATGGGTCATCAACTGGCAGACCACAGTCTAGATACAGCCCCAGGCAAAATATTTCAGAGTACTGAACTGAGTACTTGAAAAAATACTGTATTAAGACTGATCAACATACTACAGCACAAACTAGCCATGGTTCAGATTCGAATGTTACTGAAATCTGTCATTTGTTAATTCACTTGAACCTTTATTTAACAGACAAAAGGACAAATAAAAAAAATTCAGTGTTTTCAATGACAAACTTAATTCTATTTGTTAAATATAAACAAATTTAGAAATTGATGGCTGCAACACACTCAAAAAAGCTGGAACAGAGGCAAAATAATACAGAATAGGTTACACAAGTAACGCTGGAAGGTTCCACAACTAACATAACTGATAACTGGTAACATGTGAGATCATCAAGAATGAGTATTTGGAGCATCCACCAAAAGCTTAGACTTTGCAGGCAAGGATGGGTCGTGATTCACCACTTTGTGCCAAACTTCATGACAGAATTGTCAGTCAGTTCAAATACAATGTTTCTCGGTGCAAAATTGCACCGTCTATAGTTCATAATATCATGGAAAATTCCAGAGAAATCTTGGTGTGTGTGAAGGCCAAGTGTGGAAAGCATTGCTGAATGTGCGTGACCATCAAGCCCTCAGACGGCATTGTTTGAGAAACTGTTGCACTACCATAGCTACATGGGCATGGGAGTACTTTGGAAAATGACTGTCACTTCACACAGTCTGCCTCTGCATCAAGAAATGTAACCTGAAAGTGTATTATGCAAAGGGGAAGCCATATATTAATTTTGTTCAGAAACACTGGTGAATTCTCTGGGCCCAAAGTCATCTGTGATGGACTGAAAGATCAGTGGAAATGTGTTATGTGGTCAGATGAGTCAATGTTTCAGCTTGGTTTTATGTGACAAAGATGGAAAAGACCATCCAGACCACCAAAAAGTGCAAAAACCTGCGATCCATGATTACATGGGGGTGCAGTAGTGCTCATGGCATGGGTGATCTGCATATACTGTATATGTGAAGGTACCATTGATGCAGAAGCTTATATTGGTATTTTGGAGAGACATATGCTGCCGTCAATACAACATCTTTTTCAAGGAACTCCATGTCTATTTCAGCAGGACAATGCCAGGCCTCGTTCTGCATGAGGTACATCAGTGTGTCTTGACAGGCCTGCCTACAGTCCTGATCTGTCTCCTGTTGAAAATGTATGGTGCATTATGATGAGGTGAATCAGACAAGAATTACCATGGACCATGGACAAGAGGAGTGGTCAAATATCCAACCAGAGTTCTGCCAGAAGCTTTTGGATGGCTACCAAGAGCAACTGGTGAAAGTGAAACTTGCTAAGGGACATTTAACCAAATATTAGGTGTGCGGTATGTATACGTGACCCTGTGTTGATTTCAGAACCATAAAAAAAAATGAAAACTAATGCAAAAATTTCTTGTTTTTTTTTCTATTAAAGATGTGTGCTGTACATTCATTCTGCCCCAGAAAAAAACACTATTGGCATCACATTCATGTCCATGATGGGTGACTGTAAACTTCCATACACAACTGTATCTGTCAATATATTAAGACAGATCACCCTTTGAAATAACAACAGCAAATTATTTTTCATCTATTGCTGCAGCCCACTGATGTCATGTACATACATCATGTATACGTATGTCAGTAATCTTGTACATTGTTTTATACTTATGTTATAAAAAGCAATAAATGTAATTCAAATAGAAATATAGCAAAGTACTCTACTGAACATTCATTCATTCATTCATTCATTATCTTAACCGCTTATTCCTGTTTCCAGGGTCACGGGAGAGCTGCTTCTATTGAACATTATACTGTCAATCTAACATTCATTTTTGATACTTAGGAAACCTCTTGCCTAGAAGAAAAACCTAGAGAAAAATGTACGTGCATTTTTGGTGTGAACATTAGAAAATGTCACTGCTTAGTAAAGGCCAGTGTTTCATTTGAACACTCATGTTCTTTCATCACACAGCAGTGAGAGATGAAGCTGTGGGCAGTGTTGAAAGCAGCTTATGTAAGAAGCCTGTGCATTGTTTCCCCATTGCTTCAAGCACTTCCACATGAAGACAGGATAACGCACTCACAGTCATGTCTGTTTGAGCCCCCAGTCCAACCCCCCACCCCTCTCCCATCACAGAGATTAACACTGGAAGCCCCACTTCAGATGATGCTCTTAATACACAATAAAGCAAGCTGTCTTCAAAATAAGCACACAGATGGGAAGGTTTCACACAACTGAGCATGTTTTACCTGCAAAATATCAGATGTGCATTTCAGTCTTACATCCGATTTCTGTGTGCAATTAGCCAATATGTGTATACAAGTCACTGCACATTGTGTGTGCCTCCATACATATGCATACATGCATATTTGTACGTATATTCAGACACTTCAGCAAATAATGGATACATGCACATCTGTTCCTAAACTCATTTGTAATTTTTTTTTTTCTAATTAAATTTTTTGTTCATGAAACATCCACATAATCCCACCTTAACCATATGCAGATCCCATTGCCTTAATAATTCTCTCTCAAATGAAAGATTAGCACATTCAAACTACAAAAAGCCTGAGACCTTGAACAGTGAACACTGCTTAAGCAATTTCAAAGTAGGACCCAAACTCATTTTGCCAGCAGGTACAGAATTAGGATCTGTGGTCTAATGCTCTAAAATTAATTTAACCTTTTCTCTATGCATTGCTGACAGACCAACTGCAACCCATGGATTACAGCTGTATCTTACAGGAATTTAATCCCTTTTTAGCAAAATACTGGGAATCTGTGCATTCTTTAGAATGTGGTCTAGTTGTAGTTATAACATTGTAATATGGGTTTATAGACCCTTTAAAGGAGCTCTCTCAGGAACTTGTCCTAGAGCTGTGTAGTAATATAGGCTAGACCTGGGATGAGTTTCTGATTTGAGGTCCTGATCACACTACAGGACCTGTGGATAGTATTTAAAGCAGGGGCAACAAACTGAAATTCTGCCTGGGACACATCAGCATTTTCAGCTTATTGTCTATTGTAGCAATAACAATAACCCAAGCTCTGAATGTAAAACAGGACTTTCTTAGAAAAAAACAACTGAAAGTTTTTTTTTTTTAAATGTCCGTTACATTATGTGATGTTAAGAAGATGCATGCCCTTAGTCTCTCATCTCTGTTGTCTTTGGACTCCATCAACTTTCTGTTTTTAAAAAATATATATATTTAAAGGTCTCTGCTCTGGGCAGTGTATTGCAGGATTTGTATTCAATCAGAGAAACACACTAAAGGCCCACGTCTGTTCTGAATCACTTTTAGACAACCTGCTAAGTCTGACTTCCATGAAATGCAGCTAATAAGTATCCATTTTAACCAGCGTTAAGATGTCTTACAACGTGTGAGATGTGTCTCCATGCATGCTGTACAGTGGCACACTGTACTGTACATATTAAACAACATATTTTGCAACCTAACATTCTTTTGTGTCAACGGAACTGCAAGTGTCTTATGCTTAAAAAAAAAAACAGCACAAAAATCCCACAATACTGGTGGCCTTCATGAAGGACTGATAGCCAGTGACAGCTGATCTAAACTGTCATCCAACATATTTTTGCTTCTAAAGATCTGTGGTCTGTCACATGCATACATTTTTAACACCAGCCAGTATGGTATAATACTTGCAGTGTAGCCCAGGCATTAAGAGATTATGAAATAACTGTGTACAGTGTCACCAACCTACTGACAACTGGCTCACCACCTCCTCACAGTACATTCACCTGTTCAATGATAAGAAATCATTAGGAATTCTACATGTACCCCACACCCTGACTTTGTAGTTATTTGAAGTCTCTACTCTGCAATTCTTATGTTAATTCCTTGGAATCTGACATATTTATTTGTCTATCAGCCGGTGTCTATTCATAGACAATTAACCCTGCTGGGCTGTGCACTGAAATGCTTTCATTCTCTTGCAGTCCTAGCTCTCCTTTGCATGCAGCTCACTTTCTACATTCAATTGTTTCAACTCCTCTATCAGTGTGTGTGCCAGATGTGAAAATAGTTTCTAACTGTATAACTTATGTAAGGAATAAAACAAGAAGGGATGTGCCGTTACAGGAAAATAATCAACAACAAACTGATGTGAAGTTACTATCCTGTTGTTTATTATAACAGCATGTCCCACAATATTTTTTGTCTTGTGTCAAAGAAATTTGCCAACAGTAACAATTTTACATTTATTTGGAATGACACAGCAATTTTTATTCATTTATAGTTACATTTAATATTAGTTCACGAAAAAAAAATTTGTTCACATTATTACTTATATTACAGCCATACAACAGCTTATAACCATTCAGTCCACGACTAGCCACTTTTTTCCTCACAAAAAAGACAAAGAAATTGCAGCTTCTCATGTGAAAGAGGAACCAGAAAACCCTCTGTCCTGAAAACAAGTCTGCTTAGGAAAGCCTAAAGTTGATGCTTAATCCCTGACTGATAAAAAAGCGTGGACATTCCTTCCAAGGCTGAATCGAGAAGATACTAAAACGCGAATAATCTGAATTACTGTTATGAAAATGTAATATATATTTATTTAACACTGTTCACTACGTAATTCCATAGTGTTAAAGGAGCATTAGTTTGAACATGGATAACCATCCATCTATTCATTATCTTCCACTTTATCCCGCTAGTCAGGGTCACGGGGGTTCTTCGAGCCAATCCCAGCGTCAGGTGAAGGCGGAGTACACCATGGACAGGTCGCCAGTCCATCGCATGGCCAACAAACCCTCACGCACACATTCATACCTACAAGCAATTTAGAGTGACCGATCAACCCAACATGCATGTCTTTGGACTGTGGGAGGAAACCGGAGTACCCGGAGGAAACCCACACAAGCACGGGGAGAACACACTGGCCCGGACCAGGAATCGAACTTGGATTGTCTTGCCGTGAGGCGACAGTGCTAACCACTACACCAACATGGATAACTTTGAAAATAATTCTGTTTAGACACCTGGCAATATCCATCCAGCCAGTCCCCACTCATGCCTAATGCAACCCCAAAACATGAGATGAGTCACAGGTATTAAGGAAAGGTACTATAGCTCATGCATCCAAACTCTTGATGGAACTTTTCTAAAGCAAGGCAGTTTTGCATGGATTTCTACACTCGGACAGTAAAATGGAAAAGAAGAATGCTGATTTTGGTAAATCCTGCAGTTCAGTGCTGTGTCTGTGTGGAACAGTTAGCATTGTGAGAAAGCACACTTCCAGATTTAACCTGATGCCACCTTCAGTGCAATGTCACACTTTGCAATGTTCCCGTTCATGTGAAATTGAACGGGAGGTGAGAGAAGCTCTGGATAGTTAAATGAAATCTGATAACGGAATATTGACAGCAATTCTTAAGAGCCCAGCTAGAGAAAATCACTGTAGATAGCACAAAAGAAGAATTGTTTTGTAGCTTCGTGACAGGCAAGAGGTTGTCATCATAATACCTGTTCATTCTTGCACTAGCATATTCAGATTATAGCTTTTAAACAGAGGCACATCTTTGACTAACGTTTGTTGCCTGTGAAAGTGAACAGATTACGATTTAGTAAACTTAGTTCCTTAGTTCCTACCATCACATCTTCAGTTAGTGCAGCAGGTGGTGGGATTCAGGAACATGCATGCATTCTGCAAAAGTAAACAGGAAGCAGGTGAGAAAAAGCAACCTTCTGAACCAGCCTCACTACCAGGTAACTACATACAAACTGACACATAAGCTGTGTCAAAACTTAAGATAATATTAGCTGACAATTTTAACTGTCACATTTCTAACTATAGAGACATTTTAATTAGGGAAGCGCTCAGAGGAAAAGGAACATCATTGTTTCTGATCCCAACATGAAGTCCTATATTGGTGACAGTAAAAGCTTTACTTAAAGTGTTGCATCTTTGCATTGTGAAAATAGGACAACATGATTAATAAAATAGCATCAATCAAAACAGGACTGAGCAGGAAAGAGTTACTGGCCACATAAACCGCACCATCACTCTTTTTTTTTTTTGTAATATTAGCTATTTTTTAAAACCGTTTCAGTCATTTCCAAGTAGTTTTTGTTAAGGGCAAATTCAAATGCCAGAGTCCAAATGTGGAGTAATATCCTAATCACGTATCACTATACAACATCTTCTACAGAGCTGTCCTCTTAATTAGAGGCTGCCTCAGCGCATGGTGAGCAGCTTTCCTGGAGAGAGTAATAGAGACTAACTGCATAATGCAATTGGCCAT
The DNA here is from genome assembly GCA_028566435.1 of Scorpiodoras heckelii. Lineage (NCBI taxonomy): Eukaryota > Metazoa > Chordata > Actinopteri > Siluriformes > Doradidae > Scorpiodoras > Scorpiodoras heckelii. The sequence goes on from JAOVVH010000020.1 coordinate 7,756,967, forward strand.
AGAATGCAGATGAGGCAGGCGTGTTTGGGATAATCTAGCGCAGATGCTGCAGGAATCAGCAGTGAAATCAGTGTGCATAATTAGTATGATGATAGCACCACAGGCTAGCAGAACAACTGAGCACAAGAACGTGTGGGGAAGTTATTTACTTTAACAGTGTAAGACAACTCCAAGTTCATGAATTTCAAGTCACCTCTTAATTGTTTTAAATGTTATGTGAAAGCTGTTTTTTTTGTATGAAGGATTTTAATCTTCATACAGCACACTCAATAAAAGTTGTGACAGAGGCAAAATAAGACCGAAAAGATTATACAGATAACACTGGATGGTTCCAAAATTAGCAGTTTAAGTGGTAATAGGTGAAGTCATCAAGGAGCATCCACCAAAGGCTTAGTCTTTGCAAGCAAGGATGGGTCGTGGTTCACCAGTTTGTGCCGAACTTCATGAGAGAATTGTCAGTCATTTCAAATACAATGTTTCTCAGCACAAGATTACAAAGAATTTAGGTCTTTCATCAACTACAGCTCATAATATCATGAAAAGATTCAGGGAGTCGGAGGAAATCTTGGCGTGTAAAGGCCAAGGGCTGAAACTGCTACTGAATGTGTGTGACCATAGAACACTCAGGCGGTATTGTTTGAGAAACCATCATGGACATAGCCACATGGGCTTGGGAGTACTTTGGACAATCATTGTCACTTAACAGTGTTTGCTGCTGCATCAAGAAATGCAACCTGAAACTGTATTATGCAAAGAGAAAGCCATATATTAATTTTGCACAGAAACACTGGCAAGTTCTCTGGGACCAAAGTCATCTGTGAATTAACAAATGACATATTTCAGTTTTTATTGCATTTTAAGAAAGTGCTCAAACTGGAAATGGGGTTTGTATAAGCCTTTTTTTTGGTACATAAAGTTGTAAGTGGACTTCGGGGGAAAAAGATAAAACAAATACAATTTAGGTTATAGGACCTTTAAGCTTCCATAAGATAGAGTAAGTGGCTTTGAAGCTTGCTGGCCCTAAGCAAAAAAAAAAAGGCTGGAAAAAAATTCAGCTCTATATATAGTGATGTGATCAAATAGAAATATTGGATTCATGCTTATTTTGGAATGGTAAAAGACATACTGACCATATGAAGCAGGGATGGCTATCATTCAATCACTTGTCTCTGTACATTCACAGTACCCTCAGTCCTGCATATCACTGCAGTTCTGGCTGTTCTCCATGTCCTAGCAGCTGCAAAGCTGGATATAATAACTACCACATGGGCCACTTCTCATTTTCGTCTCTCACTAACGAGAGACTAAGGCAAGATCAGGCCTCCAGGAGGACAAACTGGCAAACTTTATAATAAAAAAGAGGTTGTGTGACAGAAAGCAAAAACTGGTTAGTCATGAGCATGCACAACTTATAGTATTTACTTATAGCCGGTACACCTGCAGATCATTACATTTTATTACAGCTTTAATCACTATTAATGCCACACACAAATGAAAAGGTACAAACTGCTAATTAAGAAAACATATTAAGCATGTGTTCTAATAAAGAAGTAAATTGTTGTATTTAAAGGTTTTTTTCAACAGGACTGCCCCTAATGTGACTATAAATTAGTACTTTATTAAAGGTGGGCCAGTTAAGATTGCATTTAACAGACAAACATAGTGATAATAATATACATAGACCTTTTCCTGAATGAATTTTCAGTGTTTGTAAGAAAATAAAAAAGTCAAACACATGTAAATTAACTTATACCTATTCCATTCGTATTTAAATGTGCACACTGCTTGTTTAACCCCACAATCTAAGACACAGGGTGTTCAAATACCTTCAACCAGCAGCGACAGTTCTGCACTAAGTTTGCTCCTAAGTGCATGAATGAAAATTTAATCTGATTGAAATAATGCAGCGAAATATTTGCTTGAATCTGTGTCCTTTTTTGCAGTCAAAAATACTTCTAGCTTCTTTGCATTTGAAAAACAAATTAGCAGTTTGTGCGTTACCAGTCTCATGGCAAACCAAATTACTGTCAAGTACAAAAGTATCTTGCATAGGGCTACAATTATTTCTCATTGAGCTGTATGAGTAAGAAAGGATGTGTTGTTTGTTACAGTAGGAGCTTTAAGGCAGATTCAGGTCAGACATGAGGAACAGATGTGTTTCCCTGCAGCTTAGTCTGCCTGCTCTAATGAAGAAAGTGTGTTGTGATTTAATGTGCTCTTATGCTTCTTCCCAGTCATGCAAGCAAGCAGGCTTCTACAGGTTAAACATACACACACTACTATATTCATAACTGTGGCTTGGACATTTCTTCAGGCTCTGAATGTTGGTGTTCACCTAATACAGAGGTGTGTCTTAGTTATGTGTGATCCTGAACTTATACAGTACTTTAAATTTTTTTTGGCACAATGTCAGCTAGAGCGAGGAGTAGTATTAAGTTCAGTGCCACTGTCTGACAACATCCAGGAAAAGAAAAAACATCTACTCCAGAAAAATCTTGAAAAATCCATGAAGGTCCTTGTAATAATCTGAACGGACCACACAGAGAATCCAGTTAGGTATATGTGTAAACAGATTCTGAATAAAAGGATCTTCTCCACTGCACATACAAAGATTGATGCAACTGTATGTCACTGACTTAAGGCCCAATGAGCATAAACTGGTATATAATTGGTTTCTTACCTACAACATTGATCTAAAAGTCTTATGAACAATAGACTGTCATCTGAGCCCAGAAGCATTTCCCACTGCCCTCCTGCCCTGTGTTCTATGCCAGTTGATATGCCAACAATTCCATGGCAACCCTGCCAAGGCCTCATGCTGTTGGCCTTTTCTGGTCTGTGACCTTGCACCACACCATGCCATCACAGCTATAATCACTTCAGCCTCCAGAACGGATGGAAGATTGTTAGACTTGCCAGTTGCTCTTGTTCCTGTTATTAGCCTAATTATGGATGAGATTTGGAAACCCAGTGAACTTCCTCTCTTCCTTTTCATGATTAGCTTGAGAAGGGTGTTAAAAATGTTTGGTTGATCATACCAAATTTCCTACTTATACGTCAATAATATATGGGATGGGTTTTCTGGGCACATAGAACAGTTCTTGAATAGAAAATACACAATAAATGATGGCAATGTACAGATGGTTAGATTAGCATACCATATCAATGTACACTGACTTATTAAAAACTTTTCTAACATATAAACTCCTAATAACGTGTCATTTTTAATTGCATAATGCACTGAACTCCAAACACCATGCTGGTTTCAGAGCACCATGAATGAAAAATCTTGCCAAAGCACAAAACACCTGCCTACAGGTCAAGCTTCACCCCTTTACTCCCCAACTCTACTGCTGTTAGATAATACTCCCCAAGAGCATTCACTGGCAACTAGCATTCATATTCAACCACCCTCCAGGGTCCAGGCTCTATTGATATCCACTTTAGTTTCTAATATACAAATCTCACAGCTTCCACTGCACATCTACTGTTTTGTATATATTATACTCATATCACATTAAGCACTCTAGCGTTCATATATTATGTGCAAAATATTAAAACTTAAAATTTACACATTTGTGCCCAAGTCATGAAAAATAGTTTCTTCCTAACCATGTGAGCTATAGTGTAGACCTTTTCAGCCTGACATTCCCACATTTCAGAGATTCCCCCGAGACTGAGCTGGGGAAACCTTCTGCAGATTTAAAGTGCTTTTAGAGCGCTTCTCACAGACGTGACGCCATTTAACATTAAGACAGAGATCCAAGCCCCCTCTGAATGCAGTACTTAATAATGCAAACGTATCTGTAACAGTGGCATGGAGATTCTAGTCCCAGGTATGGCACAGTCTGTAAGTAGTTGGACATGTTTTCTGGCTTTGTATTGTAGGATATAATATTTCAAACGGAACAGTGACTATGAGGTTAACTCGTCAAACCCCTTTAAAGTTTTGAATTATTCATAGTAGAAACTTAATAATCTGCTTTATGAGAATAACTGAATAATGCGACGGGTTTTTAAGTGGTTAAAGTGCAGACAGTCCATTTTCCTTCAAGAATATTTACATCTACAGCATATTAAGTAAAATATATTATACTACTGCATCCGGACTGTTTTCCCCCTGGACCCAGCCAAAAATGGGGTGGGACCAGGCAGTTTATATATTTTTGCAGACAGGAGCTGGGAACCAAATATGATGTTTGCAGGATAAAGAAAGGCTGCATTCATTAACATAGGAGTGTATTAAATGGGGTGAAATTTTGATTGTGTTCAATGATTCATCCATCTATAGTAAACTCTTTGTTCTAGTCAGGGCTACCGAAGTTTAAATGACATATTTGTTTAAGACCCAGTAGGATTAAAGCCCGGGATTAAATAATAACCATATAATGAATAATAATCATATAATGTTTTCCTTCATAAACAGTAAACTTGTGCATATATGAAGAACACCTTTCAGGATGTAGGTGTAGATAGATACATCAAAAACCTTATGAAGGATACTTTACTGAACTCTACATAGTGTTGAAGGGTAAAGCAAAAAATGATCACTCCATGTATTATTCTAACTTGTGTAACATAGCAAAACATAATAAATCCCAGCTTCAATTTTACCATTTTAGCCTTAATGGATCTCCTACCACATTTTTCCAGCTGTTGAAATGCACTGTAAGGGTAACATAAAAAATTGTGAGGTACCAACTGTGGGGGCAGGCTGATTGTACTTTGTGAGACTTAGTAAAAAATAAAGAATTGGGGAGCTAAATACTAATGATTAGCATGTTATACTGGTTTCGACCACAAAGCACAGGTGATTTGTGACAAACTGAGGTGAGAGATTACTCATTGCCTAATAGCTAGCACCTATCGAATGCGTATAGATTATAGCAACAAAATGCATAAATGTAGCTACCCTTTATGTATCAAGTGATGAATTCTTTTTAAGGGAAAATAAAAGCAATGATTATTAATGCATTGCAATACATGACTTAGCTTCAGGCTTTTCCTTAGTCTGGGGTTCAGCAGTGTTCAGGCTCATTTTGTACGGTAGGTAAGTAAGTAAAATTGATTTATAAAGCACTTATAAACAACTTGCGTTCCACCCATAGCTCATATCCAGCCCTAGCTCGAGCCGAATGTGGTCAAACCAAACTCAGAGCTAGTAACAGCCTGTATATGAAGTCTAGTGCTCTAATATTACTGAACTATGATAAAAAAATACTAATTAATATATGTACAATATATGTACATGTTCAAGATCTGTACCTTTCTGTGCAATATTTATCCTGATTAAAATTGGGGATGTAAATGTCTTACAGCTAAAATGAAAAATTAAGTCTGAAAATGTTATTTAATTTTATTTTTTGTGATCAATTTAATATGAGGCAGTATACAAGAATTTCCGAAATGTGACCACAGTAAGACATGGAAATTTTTTTCAGGAATTTCCTTTTGATGTTACACAAAACATTTTATTCATTAAATCTTTCTATTTATCCTTAAGTAAAAAAGGGCCTGGTTAGAGTATTCTAAAAAATACTTAATTCCTATAAACAGATTAGATAATATTAACAAGAACGTGTATAACTGAAAGAGCAAATGTGTGGAGAGAAAAAAGCACTCATGATCCCAAGCTTACCACGTCATCTGTGAATCACTGGGGCCTGGGTATGTACTGCTGCCAGTGCAACTGGTTTTCTTGTCTTTACTGACTATGTGACTCACAATGGTGTCAGCAGGATGGATTTTCTTCTGACAAAATCCATTTTACAAGCTTAGCTCAAACCTAGTGCCTAATGACATTTGCCTGACTTGAAAGATTTAATCTAGTGTATTTCAGCCTAATCTTCATCATGTTTCCATTCACCTACCAGAATTTTAGCACATTTCCCTGCATGAAAAAATAAACATTTAGCAAAAACTTACGTATAATGTTTAAGGACTGTCACCTGCATACCTGTCACTCATATAAAAAAACTCCAAAAATATGGTTTTTATTGCATTTTATATTTTTCTTTTTTTTTTGCATTTTATAACATTTCAAAAGCAGCCTTTGCTATCCAAAGGTTCAAAATTCTATACAAATATTCAACAGTTACTAAAAGATTTCATTAATCTTTGTTGAACATTCTAATCCTAATCTCTAATCCCAACCCTAACCCTAATATACTGTTGAATTGTTACAGATACTCTGCATGTACAGTACCAGTCAAAAGTCTGAACACACCTTCTCATTCAATGTTTTTCTTTTTTTCTTTTCTTTCCTACATTGTAAATGAATACTGAAGTCATCCAGACTATGAAGGAACTCAT
>JAOVVH010000020.1:7800846-7812716 GCA_028566435.1 Scorpiodoras heckelii
ATTGGCCGCAAAAGGAGGCCCCACACCATACTAATAAATTATTGTGGTCTAAAACCAGGTGTTTCAGTTTCATTGTCTAACCCCTGTAGCTTCAACAAGTACTGCATACTGACATGCTGTTATAAATATTGCTAACATGAATGGTTTTATCTTCTCTGGCTGAAAACAGGCAACATGAAATACACTTGCACTGTATTGACATTTCCTTCTGCATCTTTTCTTTTGTTGGGTTATCTCCAGGTTAGATCTGGAGCATTAATAATGTGAATGAGTTGAATAGAATACGAACTCTCCTGGAAGATGTCCATTTAGCTACTTTTCTTTTGTGCCATTCTGGGTGTATCAGGTGAGACCGTAATTCAGATACATTAGATCTGTTTGGACTGGAGATAAGTGATATATTACGCATATCTTCCCTCTTAGACAAATAGTCCAACCTAGAAATTGTTTTGGGTCTTTGGTTATTATTCTGAAAGATTCTGTGTAGTGTGCCAGCCTATGAACACCCTTCATATTGTGAAATTCTGACAGTTTCTACTACAGTATATGTGGTTAATAGAAATTATTTGTATTTTGCATGTATCTCAAACAAAAGTACAGTTACAGCATTTAAAAATATGTTTACCTCCAAAAAAAAGTGAAAAGGGAGAAAATACTATTTAAAGTTTTGATTCCAATTTTACCAAAAGACACCATACCTATGTCTACATGTATCATTTAATCTACTTATGTAAAAACAACATTACTGTATAAGTTTACAATGGAATAAGAGTTGTCACTCCTTGATAAATTTACTTATTCTGTTTTGTTGACAATTCTTTTTTTAAATTTATTTTTTTTTATCATTTTTGGCAGTATTACAGAATAATTTTTTTTAACTGTTATTCTGTGGAAGTGGAATACAAGGATGAAGAACAGTCTTTTGTAAAGTTAATGGTTCTAGCTTTCTTGCCTTGTAAGACCCTCTCTGCTAGGGAAAAGTCCCAGAGACACACACGTTAGGGAGCTTGATGGGGCTTTTTTTCCCTATACGCTAATGTCATATTAAAGGCTATGCCATTAATATTTGGATTGCAAACCCCATTTCCAGAAGAACTGGGACACTTTCTTAAAATGCAATAAAAATTGAAAACTGTAATTTGTTAATTCACTTGAACCTTTATTTAACAGACAAGAAGACAAAGAAAAGATTTTCAATGTTTTCGATGAGAAACAATTCTATTTGTTAAATATAAACAAATTTAGATATTGATAGCTGCAACAAACTCAAAAAAGTTGGGACAGGCAAAATAATTAGACAAAGGTTATACAAGTAACACTGCAGTTTAACTGGTAGCAGATGAGGTCATCAAGACTGAGTAACAAAAGAAGCATTGACCAAAGGCTTAGCAAGGATGGGTCGTGGTTCATTACTTTGTGCCAAACTTCATGAGAGAACTGTCAGTCAGTTAAATACAATGTTTCTCAGTGCAAGATTGCAAAGAATTTAGGTCTTTCACCATCTACAGTTCATAATATCATGAAAAGGTTCATGGAGTCAGGGGAAATCTCAGGTGGCATTGTTTGAGAAACCATCATGTTACCGTGATGGATTTAGCCATGGATTTTGGAAACCCTTTCAGAAAATGCTTCAAGGAAAACACTTAAAGAAAAGCTACTACTGTTACTGTCCATAAACAGGTCTGCATATCTTTATTTCATCATAATTCGTAATAGTTGCAGTTGTCTGCTTGGGTGTATGTATTGTATCACATTTTGTAAAGTCAAAGTGGATAAAAAAGTTTCTTAAATTAATAAATCTAAGGGGCTTTTTAGTGGCGCAACAGAAAAATGTTCAACTCATAATTATAAATTTGACTCCCAGTGATTCCACAGCAATCCGTGGCCTGGGGTTCAAGAGAGTGATGGGGGATAACTGCCTTAGTTGGTCATGACTAAAATCAGGGGAAAATCCAAACAAAAACAAACAAATGAAAACATATCGCCTTTTGCCATGATAAGCTGGCATCCCATCCAGTTTGTATTTTTGCCTAGAATTCAGTCTAGGCTCTGGATACGTTGTCATCCTGACCAGGATAAAGCAGTTGCGAAATGAATGAATGTGCAATTATAGGCATATACTGTATTTCTGCACATCTATGATTCACACCAGTTTACCCTGACTCTTGGCTAATGAAAGTACTGGAAACCTTCCTCTTTGGCATGGATATTTTCTCTGATATCAGTGGCTTTTCAGTGCAGGTTTCTTTCAGAATACAGATCCTGACTATATTTAGACTAAGAGAATCGAGGAAGAGCAAGAAGTCTATTTCACAAAGGCTTAACTGTCATCCAGATCAACTCACTGATTTTCACTCAAACAACACAGCCATGGAGCCTTTCTCAGTAATTGAACAGGCCGTGGGCATTATGCAACCAGCCCACGAGTGGGCCATCAGAGCCAGAAGAGGAGAGGAAAGGAGAGAAGAAGTGGACTGAGGGGGGTGCTGCTAGTAGGCAGGATGGTGGGGGTTAGCAGTGCTTGGGAATGTGTAGGAGGATGGATGCAGAGTGTGAGTGAGTGAGAGGAAAAAAAGACAAGAACAAGTGATACAGTAGGTTTTGGGTTAGCAATCAGTGCATATTCCAGTGCTATGATGAAATCTGTTGAAATCTTGTTTCAGTTGAAATTGTTATTGTGAGCAAATGTGTGAGGAGAAGGAGGAGAGAGATGAGTGCAAGTACACTCAAATTCAGATAGCTATGTCATTGTTTTGTTTTAACAGTCTTGCTTAAAGGAGTTTAAGGTGTTAAGGATCATTAAATTTCTTCCTTCGTCTGAAAAACATGATCTGAAAAGGAGAACAGTTTGTAAACTGTTGAGCGGCTGCCTAAAGACCGCCCAGTGTGTGAACATATGTTGGCATAAAAGATACCCCTATATTTTTAGTCATGCCTTTGTAGAGCAGCCAAAAGCTCCCCACATCCTGCCGTGCTCAGTGTGCAACAGTGAAGTCCCACAATGCAACAGGTGAGGATCATGGCAACTCAGCTGTGCCTCTGCATGCTGCTGTGTACATCGATATGTGGATGTGTATATGTATGTGTATATGTAGCTCTATGTGTGCATCTTCCTTGTTCTTCCTGGCAGTACAATCTCTATTTTCAATGTACTACAGCTGAATCACTGACTTTCGCTCGGTATTTTTCACTTTCCTCTTTTTGTCTGCCTCTCTGTGCTTTTTTTTATTTGCATTTTTCATTCTCACTCACTCTACTCCCACGCTAAACCCCACATGCACCATGCCTGAGGCTCCACTAAACCATCCATTTCTTGCTTTTCTTAAAACATCTGGATGCACACATAGAAATTTACTCTCATTTGGACACAAGCAAAAACTTTCAGATCATTTGTGCTCCAACATTACATATTTATTTCTGGCTTTGATATTTGGAATTTGTGGTTGTAATTTGATTTTATCAAACAATCTGGAACAATCTGGAAACTTTCGCAATTCTCAAGGTCCTTAAATGTTATGTGAGGGTGTTGTACTGTATATCTAATGTTACACAACATTAAAAGCAACACTTAACTGTTAAAAAGGAGTGTATGAATATCATGTTTTAGATATTTCAGGGTGGTAGCAGGATGGATCATTTTCCAATAAGAGCATGACTTATTGTGTTATACCTTGTTTAATTCATACTGTGGATGAGGGACAGTTCTGCCAACGTCATTTTAAGCTCATAAAGTCCCAGTGTATTATTCAGTAGTTAACTTTAAAGCATATTTTTCAGTAACTACAGGGAAGGTATCTAATTAAAAGAGTGGTAAATCTGGACTGCTAACAGGTCTTTGGATTTTAAGAGGTAAATCATGGGTCCCTCTGCTGTCTCAAGGGACTTGTCTGAGATTTCATCAACACCCCAAATCCATCCATGAATAAAACATTGTGTCTCGCTTCCCACATGCCTCCCACATGCTTTTTGGATGTCACACTGTGAAATGGCTCTGGAACCAAAAACTCTTGATTCCTAATTTATGAACAGCATCTGAATTTCAAGTGATTTGGTTTGATTTGGTTGTAGTCAATGTGCAGACACAGTGCCTTGGGATCTCATCTTGGGATGTTAAAAGAAATGTGAGATTTGGAATTTGGATTGAAGTCCACTGAATTTGATGAATCCGTGTCAGTGTTTTTTGTGGCCTGTCTTTGATTACTGACACTTGAAGATGAGATTTAGATTGAAGTGTTATGGGTTAGGTTTATAATATTCTGTGACAAAGAGGCTCTGTCTAATACTATGACTTATGTAGAATAAAATTGGTATTTTTTGTAGTACATATAATCAATATATACTATTTGTAATTAATGTTATATTGTTATATATGTTTATGTTGTAGGATTATAAATATTAGAAGTATCATAATGTAATGGTTTATAATGGATATAATTATGATTAGGCGGCTTAGTGGGCAGTGGTAGCTCAGTAGTTAAGACATTGGACTACTGCTCGGAAGGTCAGGGGTTCAAATCCCAGCACCACCAATCTGCCACCGTTGGGCCCTTGAGCAAGGCCCTTAACCTGCAACTGCTCAGCTGTATAAATGACATAACTGTAAGTCCCTCTGGATAAGGGTGTCTGCCAAATGCCATAAATGTAAATTTTTATTTTTATTAGTAGTATTAGTAGGCGTAGTAATAGTAGTAGTAACATCAGTTATGTTTACAGTTTTTCTGTATTTACAGTTTTGATTTGTTAAAATAATTCTTACCGTGGTGGAAATCACAACCCACCATTATCAAAACAGCTATATTTAGCATTAAGTACCTCAAATTATTAGACTTCAATTAATTTGAAGGAGTTTAATCCAAACTTAATATCTATAAATAATGTCAGCTTGGACCTACTGTGCTTCTGTCTTTGGAAAGTCCACAAATACAAATCTCAGTGGCTCCAATATACATTATAGCCACAATGCTATTGTACAATAATATTGTAATATTTGAATATTATATGTTTAATGGTGTCCCTAGCTGAAAAAAGACCCCTAGTTTAAGACAAGCGTAAACTCTCCATCACAACCATCTGTAGTATGCTGATGACAACACTGCAAGATCTGCAACACACAACAAACTCCTGGGCCAACCCGTAAACCTGAGAAAACCCAGTTTCCCTATTAGCAATCGCCAAAACAGTTCTACAGTCTGGCAACTATAAGGATTTATAATCTCACCTAAATGTAAACATGTTTTCCAGACCCAGGCTAACACTGGCTATGAAACCCACAACTGCCTGAGTTGTGTAAGTGCAGCCCTTTCCAAACTGAATCTTTGCTTCATGACCTCGAAATTCAAGCCCAACTCCTACCTTATATTTTACAAAGCTATCTTTCTTCCCACCTTGTGTATGGAGCAGAAACCTGGACCACCTACAGGAGAAGTGTAAAAGTATGTGGTTGTCATGACCATGTTATTCTTATTTCAGAGTGATGGCTGGTTGTAATATGACATAGGAAGGCTGAAAACTAATATCTATCACCAACTTGACAACAAAACAATTAGTGGTGAGCAATGCATTATATCATGAGGTCTCATTGGTGGGATAATAAGAATGATGTGGGGCAAACTATCAGACACACACTTCAAAGCATTTAGGCAGCTCATGAGCTATATTTCTTTAATGGTTACACCCCCCCCACTAAATTCATAGATCCTTTTGTCTTTCTTTGTTATTTGTACTTTGACTGGACAGTGCATGCTTAGTCTACTTAATTTTAGTCTCTTCTCCAAAGGTATTCTGGGGGAAAAAGATGATATAGGGAATAATTTACCTTGTTTGCATTCATACTTCATCAGTGTATTTCCCAGTCACTGCTGATGAAGTGTTATGGATGTATCAGCGATACTGGTTGTATGTCAGCTAATATCAGGCCAAATGCACATGAAATTTAGGGGTGTTTCAGTGTAGGTGGTGTAATCCCCTGGCACAACTGCAGGCTTCAGGAATCTACTCTCTGAGCTAGAAAGGCTTCAGGCAAGGCGCACCTCTTCATACCATTCTGTGTATTTTCTTATAACCACTGATGGTGCTATAGAGCAAAATAATCCACTGCCTTCTAGTTAAAGGTAAAACTGAGGCTCTTTGGCGAATATACACAACATTCCATGTACAGCAGTAGAGAATAACTGTCAGAAATGTCAAGTTAAGCCTGAACAGCTAAGAGAAATTCTTCAAAAAATAATGATAACTGGACAGCCACACTGCAGGTGAAGACAAATGCCAAATGCCTAATCAGTCACTACTATCAGCTCTACCTTACCATATATTTAAATGACTGTGTGTGTGTGTGTGTGTGTGTGTGTGTGTTTGTTTGATGCACGCGCATCATATAAACTGTACTGTAATATACTGTGTATATATTGTATATATGCAGATGAGTGACAAATTAAAAGGAAAACAACACGTGCCTTATTAAGTTACCAGAACAGCATCAGTACACCTTGGCATTGATTGTACGAGTCTCTGGAATGCTACTGGAGGGATGGAATACCATTTTTTTTCCAAAAGATATTCCCTCATTTGGTGTTTTGTTGATGTTGGTGGAGAGTGTTGTCTACACATGGCTCAAAAATCTCTCATAGGTGTTCAACTGGGTTGAGATTTGATGAGTGGATAAGTGTGAAGGCCATAGCATATGATTTACATAATTTTCATACTCATCAAACCATTCAGTGAGCCCTCATGCTGTATGGATGTGGAGTACTCCTGGAAGTGTCCATGCCCATCAATGTAGAAATGTTTCACTATAGGATAAAAGTGATCAGTCAGAAGAAGGTTGTATAGATTTGCGATTTGCAGTGATGCTTCCTTCTAAGGGGACAAATGGAGGTAAACAATGTCTTCCTCAGATATATTTCCAAATAACAAAAATAGGACTTTAATAAAAAACAATAAAATAGGGCTAACATAAGACTAATATCACTGTGTACTATATTTAAAGTCTTAAGTTCAAATGAAAGGTAATATTTATAGGTGGAATTCATGTATTAAGCAGATGTTTAAGTTGATTTTCTGAGTTTCCCATTCAGATTATTAAAATTACCCATGTGTAGTTCATGCTTCTAAGTTTGGAATGATTGGTAAGATTGGTAAGATTTTTCTTGATTAGGTGTCAGAAATGTGGTTTTTCAGTAGCATCTGGACAAAGCCTTTAAACCCACACACTTTCCTTTAAACAAAAAATGGGGAATAAAAAAACTAATTTTCTTTCCTTTGTCCTTTTTCCTTTGTTTTCTGTCAACTGCCATATTATGTAAAAATTAGAGACAATTTAATAGCAGTAGTGTATTGTGAATATATTGGTGCTTGAAAAATCTTAGTTGTAAGTTAATTCAGTTTATCTAATTAATCACTGAAAATTTGTCTTAGTTTAACAACATAGCTTTTACCTTTATTATTTAACAGCTTATCAAATAGTACTTGATCTAAAACATTCACATTTTTGTCTCAAGACTTTAAAGTTCAGTGGAAGAAAGTTTGAACCTTAGGGGACTAATGTGTGATAAATAATGGTGACATACAATATTGTTGTGTGAGAAAAATTAAAGTGTGTGTAACGGGCTTCAGTTTGTACATTAACAGGTGATCGGTTCTTATTGTTTTAGTTCAGTAACTATCACAGTGGTCTTTTGAATTAACTGGTAGTAAGTCTAGATGACTAGACTTGTGGCATCATTTCGAATCAATTAATAGAAATCCCTTAAACGAATGTATAGTCCAAACAGTTTGACTCATTAGACACTACAGTAACAATACTTTTATCTGTTTTCACTTCTCTCTCATCCTCTGATACACGATGTAATGTTTGATCAGCTTGGCAGAATTTGTTTTCTCTCTGCTCATGAATGCCAGCTGGGGCACAATTACATTGCCTCACCATCAGCTGCATGTCAACATATGTTCCTACAACTGAGAGACATGGCAAGAACTGTTTAGTGTCTCTACATATCCAGCTAAAGACAGTAATGGCTGGGCTTTTTTTTCTTTTGCCTGCTATTTTAATAGATAAAACAAATTAATTCAGAGCTGTCAGCTTTTGGTTGCCATTACACTCGCTGATCAAAAATTACTTCAAGAAGAGTGGAACAGAGGATATTCATTACCAAATCAGTGGGCTTTTTGTAAAATAGGCTACATTTCTTGGTACCAAGCTGAAAACCAGGTGTGTACATTAAAGATGTAGGAGATGAGCACTTAAATGGCAACCACAAGCTGTTTTGCAACATTCTGACTGCAAAAATCCTGACTATATTTGGAGAGAAAATGACAAAAAGGCCATTTCCAAATGTCTGAAAAAAAATTACAGTTAAAAAACAATTTGTAATACAAAAGGCAGTTGTTATATTGTACTGAGTAAAATGTACTTCTATTAATGAGCAGACTGATGAACATGGTGGTGAAGGTCACTTCTTTATTGAACAGAGATGTACTGAGAAAGAGGGATACTGATGGCCTTGAACAACAATCCCTTTACTTGATCAGCTGAGCTTGAGAATGTGTGACTGAAGACTGCACTGGGAAATCTTCTATTGGCTGATGTGACAGAGCTATTCAAGTACCAGGTTCTACTTAATGGCCTTGGCTTGGAGGGGGCAAAGTTGGCTGCAGATGCATGTAGATACCATAGCAATCCTACTTGATAATTTTGCCCTCCAGGCACTTGGCACCCTTGGTTCAGTGTGACATGTAGATATAAGATTTTGCTCCCATCTTCTCTGTTTAGTAATCTTGTGGGCAAATGGCAAAATTTTGCTGCTGCATATTTCATTACTCTAGGTATTACTATGCCTTGCTTGACTTTATCAACAGGTTCCAATGAGACAGTTATATGCTAGCAATATAAAGGAGAAACAGGCATCTAGAATGGGGGACACCAGCAAGATATTCCATCACTCTTTCATGGAAGCAAATACAACTTCCTCAGAAAGTGGAAAAACAAAGACATAGTGACTATTCTGCAACAGTACAGAGCATAAATATTGGCATTTTACAACCATCTCCAGGCTAACTAAAGATGAGCTGGTAGAATGGATAAAATCCTATGGTTTTGACACAGTGCCGTAGAATCCTGCTAAAATTCATTCATTATCCAAAAAAGGTAAACGCTATCTAATGTGATGCATTAGTTTGACCTACAAAGGACTCCAGAGTATTTCCAACTGCATATTTTCTGGCAAGATATCATAGCCACTATGCACAATGGCAAGAACCAGCTGGTGTTTTTATTGCTCCTGTCAGTATCACGGAACTTGAATGAATACTTGTTGCTAGGGCCAACTCTAAGGTCATTGTCACTACAGGTCGACCTATTTCACCATTTTGTAACATGTAATGGCAATCAATAGAGACACTGGGATCATGTTTCTCCGAGTCTGCATCCTGACAGATGATTGCTTTTTGCTGGAGTTTGTGTGGAATTATGACAGGATCCTCTAGCTCTGCATAAATGGCAGGGGCTGCCCTTCACCACAAATTGGAGCTCCTGCTGAGCTATATTTGTTCTGCAGCACAATGTCAGTGATAACAGTCAGCCAGAGGATATGGGTTGACATATAGTGGACAGATGTTTCTACACTGACAACTGTATGCTTGTCCTACCTACCATAGCAGAATCCAAACACTTGGGAAAAAAATAAAGCCCTGCTTTCATAAGCTGGATTTTAGCTGTAGCAGTAGGGTAGGAATGAACCAGGGGCCACCAGTCACCTATATGAAGAGATTAGGTGAGATAGTGGCTTGCAGTAGATGTAGGATACTCTTGTAAATCAGTGCTGTGGCTACGTTGGCACTTTGAAGCAGATACAGTTAATGTTCCAATAATATGGAATATTTTCAAGGTCTTACAGGGCCAATATGACCCACTGAGGTTTATCCCACCAAGTGCAGATATTGGGGTGACCAACTGGTCCTTTACAACCTTTATGAGAAGTGGAAGGACTGTGAAGAAAAGATTAAGGCTCTTCCTCAAATTAACTCTTCACCATCATACCTAGCCAAAGGAGTCCAGTGCCATGACAAAGTATTTGCCCCTTCCTTAGGTCTTCTTTTTTTCTTATTTGTCACCTTTAAATGTTTTAATATATGAGTAAACACAAAATGTAGATTTTAAGCAACCATTCCATTTACTGAAGTTCGAGATGTATTCAAAACCTTGCCTTTTATTGCTTCCAAATCAACCAGTTAACTAAATTCAATTGACTGTTGGGTTCAGTTACATTAGCCACACCCAGGCATGATTACTGCCAGACCTGCTGAATGTAAACATCATTTAAATCGAATCTGTCTGGCAATGTGAAGCAGGCTAGAAGGTCTCAAAAAGCAGCATCTGATGACACGTTCTAAAGAGATTTAAATACAGATGCTAAACAAAGTCACTGAAATCTGAAAGGGTTACAAAGTCATTGCTAAGGCTCTGGGACTACAGTGAACCACAGTGACAGCCACTTCGAACATTGGTGAACCTTCCCAAGGGAGGCTGGCCTACCAAAAGTTCACCAAGAGCACATCAACAAATCATCCATGAGGTCACAAAAGAACCTAGATGAACATCTAAAGACCGGCAGGCCTCACCTGCCTCAGGTATGTTCAATGTGCACAATTCCAGAGTAAGACAGACATGGGTCAAAAATAGCATCCATGGGAGAGTTGCAAGGCACAAACTATTGCTGACCAAAAAGAACACAAAGGCTTGTCTTACGTTTGCCAAAAAAACACCTAGATGACCCACAAGAATTTTGGGATAACATTCTGTGGACTGAGGTGTCAAAGGTGGAACTGTTACATCTGGTGTAAATTATCACCGCATCCCACCATATCAACACCATTCCTAACATCAAATATAATGGTGGTACTGTGATAGTCTGGGGCTGCATTGCTTCTGCAGGACCCGGACGTGTTATAATTGATGAAACCATGAATTCAACTCTCTATCATAAAATCCTGAAGAAGAATGCCCACCCTACAGCTCAAGTACAATTGGGTTATACAGCAGGGCAATGATCTAAAGTACACAAGCAAATCCACCTCTGAATCCACCTCAAAAGAAACTAAATTAAGGTTTAGTAGTGGCTGAGATAAAGTCCTGACTTGAATCCCATTGAGTTGCTGTGGTAAGAGATTAAAAGGGTGTTCATGCTCAAAACCCCTCCAATGTAGCCAAATTAAAACAAGTCCAGATGTTTCTACCCCCAGCCACACATTCCAGCTCCTCCTGGGGCATCCCCAGATGATCCCAAGGCAACTGTTAGATTTAATCTCTCTAGCTCTGACTGGGTCTACCCTGGGGTCTCTGTCCAATAGGACATCCCTTAAACAGATCTACTAGGCCCCAAGTAGCAAGCATCCTTGTGAGGTACCCAAACTACTTCAACTGGCTCCTATCAATTTGGAAGAACACAGGCTGTACTCTGGGACTGTGGACTCTCAAGCTTTTCATAAGTGAAGCCATATAATTTAGGTCACATTTTGTGTCCTCATTAACGTGTAATAAATTTGTTCATAACTGGTTCCAAATGTAATCCCAGGTCTTTGATGAAATTCGATATTTTTCCCAGAATAATTTTCAGGAAAGAAAAACAATAGAGATCGTATTTATAGGCATTTATATTTATTGATATAGATGTGCAATAGGATGGACATGGGAGGAACATCCTTGCATAGACCATAGACTATGCTTTCACCAGCATCATATGATGAACAGAATATTTGTGTGTGTGTGTGTGTGTGTGTGTGTGTGTGTGTGTGTGTGTGTGTGTGTGTGTGTGATTGAACACATAGCTATGTATGGGAAAGAAATTTTCTGTATGCACTTACAAAGATGTGATAAA
>JAOVVH010000020.1:7853614-7867369 GCA_028566435.1 Scorpiodoras heckelii
AAGAAGAAGAAGAAGAAGAAGAAAAATCCTGACAAAAACAATAGGGTTCCTGCACCTTCGGTGCTTGAACCCTAATTAATCTTCTCTAATTCCCAGTGTATCCATCACTTGAAATATCCTTCCATTTGGAAATTTATTGTATTTATTGTTCATATTGATCTTTTTTCCAGTGTTTGTTAGCTTTTTTTAAAGTACACTTATTTTATGCCTTCATTTATCCAATACCCTGTTCATCACAGTGCTACGACTAAATTACTGTATTGCCTAAGAGAAATGAGTGCAAACAGAAAATGACAAAACAAATATTAGGAGGTATGGTATAATTTATTTCTGGATGTTCATTGAAGAAAAACAGCAATACTTCGGAAAAAATGTTATGTTTGAAATAATGTCAACATAAGCTCAAATTATCAATTAAATATTACATTTATTAATTGTATGCAATTGTTTTTTTTTTCTTTAAATCATTCTCTTGAAAAGTGCAAATACCTCTGGATTTGACTGTACAGAAGACATTTATAGAGTACATGTTCATATCAGTTTCCAGGTCTGTCTGGTACAATTAAATTATCACTAACTGAATGTGATTTTTATTTTTATTTTTGTATTTATTTATTTTCTTAAAGGTAACTGATGACATACATAAAGGACATATATGAACGTATGATATATTTTGTTCTGACTAGATTTTGTGTTCATATTTCGTTTTTGTCTGGTGCAGGTTCTTTGCTTCATTGACTTTCCTATACTCAAGGGCCGACAGACCAAAAAGATGCCCTCTATTAAATTATATAATTTCCGTCTAGGCTCTCTCGCATAGTGCCTTTCAAAGAGTTGCACCCAGTGTGAATCTGATAAGTGAAACCCATCCCATTACACTGGCTATGGTTAACCTTGTTATGATTTATTACTAAATCTCTCGTCATTATTTCCACCATATAGAATTTGAACAGCACAATATATCATCAAGGATGGTGTAGCTGCTATGCAGCCCTAAGGTTTCCACATCTGACCTCTGTGCTGTGATTTACACTTTTAGACATTTATCACATTATGTGTACTTGAGCTGACAGAGTGATGGGATGGAAAATATGCCAGAATAGTTCATGTTTGTGTTTTTCCCCCATTCATTATCTAGACCATAGTTACTCAAGGAAGACTATCACAGTGAAGCGTTACATGGGGTTCACCTAAACACATTTAAACTAAATAATGTTAAGCTTGAGTCCGGTCAGTTTGGTGTAAGGAATACTCTGTAGGACTGTGGGAGTCTTGGACTGAACCCTGCTCTCCTGGTTATGATCTAAATGTACATTACCAAAAACACTATATCCATTGGCAGTCTGTTTTCATAAATTCCATGTTACACAAAGAACAGAAGATTCCTTCCTAATGTCCTGATGTAATGTTTAGGAAATGAAATAGGCTGTGATCTATGTCATTTCTGAGCAACACTTGCTCAAGTGTTAAGCTTAGGATTCAGCCCAGTGTCTTTTTCGGAAACTTACGGCAAACTATTTTTTGCTTTGGTACACATGAAAACTGCTTGTATAAACAGAGTTGAGACTGCTTATACCCTTCTGACTAAGAACATAACACTGTTCAAGAATATTTATTACTACAAAATGTTATATCTACACAATTTAGAGTGTATGAAACATATTACCGATGTCAGTATAACACTAACTCTATATACTGTACACAGTAACCCCAACACAATTTCTGCAATGTCAGTTGATTTACAATATTTACTGAAACAAATGTGTAAAGTACATAAAACAAAAAATTAAAAGCAGAATTGCTGTCAGAACTAGCTGCTAAGCACTTTTTTTTCCTCCATATATGTGGTGTCCTTTATTGCATGTAATAATACAGCACTTTTGAATTCTTGAATCTGAAGGTGTGGACTGATTTTGTTTTTAATAACTGCAGCTCAGACAATATTTCTGCCTGTAGTGCAATTATATTAACGCACTCATTTTAAGAAGTTATCATTTCTGTAGTAAAAACTCATTCTTAACGCCTTGTATGGATTTATATGTAATAATACATAGATTAAGAAGGTTATTATTTAGCTAAACTTTGACGTGGTTAAGCATTCTGTAAGCAAATATTTATATATAATTTATGGAAGGCTTCAGATGTCAGCGTTCTGTAATGGTCAGTAGGTTTCCCGACCCAGACAGAGGACTTTGTTCTCTCTGGTTTCTCTGTAACATGACAAAGCTGTGTTTTTGCCTTATTCACCTCAAGGATGAGAGAAACAAATAGAGGCTGGTAAAGGAGCAACTGTTTATAGCTGCTATAAGGTAAGTAATAACATGGACTAACATATTTCATAGTCATTGCGCAATATTAAATGCAACTATAAATGTCTGAACTGCACAAGCTGTCATACATTAATAATTTTACATTTGGCAGCCCGTGGCAAATTGAATAAAAGATTTTGCAATGTGCTGTTATTGGAAAATAATCCACTTTAAATTGGACATAGTGACTCCGCTTGGCATTACGCCGACCTGTCTTGGATTATGTTCCTCAGCAGAGCAACAAGTGTTTTATTGCTTATAGTCAAACAACCAATCAGAAGCTCTCTGCTGAATTTGGGGCATGGTCAAGAAAGTGCTTAGAGGTAATCACAGTACTGATAGATTTGTTACAGATTTGACTGAAGGTACAGTATTTACCATCTCCAATAAAGACTGTGACAGGGGCAGTGTAGCTCAGTGGTTAAGTCGTTGGACTACTGACCCGAAGGTTGGGAGCTCAAATCCCACCATAGCCAAGCTACCACCGCTGGGCCCCTGAGCAAGGCCCTTAACCCTCAACTGCTCAGTTGTGTAAATGAGATAAATGTAAGTTGCTCTGGATAAGGGCGTCTGCCAAATGCTGTAAATGTAAATGTAAAATGACAGATAAAGCATTCTTGAGGTCTTGAAGATGATTTAGGTACCATTGCCTGGAACAGTACCCACATCACATTCATTTCTATTTTGTGGAAATGATGCTTCCTCAAGTATGTGGTGTGTGGTGTCGAGACGTTTGCGTCTTTTGGACAGTAAGGGAATGTGCTTGTGAATGTTTACACTCTGATTTAAGTATATAAGTAGCAGGCAATTGAGTTTAATAGCTTAAGAGCATAGTGTGCAGTATATAAGATAATCGTTCCTTTTGAGTAAACTGAACTGCGTTTACAGAGTATATACATGTGCAGATAAATGGTTAAGAGCTGTTTAATGTTAAACATTTGTAGCATTTTAGTTTTGTAAGCATTTTAGAACACGTCATATGATTATGGGAGTGAAGAGGAATTTACATTACGCTTATCTTAGAAAGAATGCACATTCATCATTGTTTTGACCACTCACATCCCACAGTGTTAATGTTGTATTAATCTTATTTCACCTTCTTAATCAGTGGCAGTGTCCATCTGTAATTTTCCCTAGTGGCTGAAACAAACCTACTCCCTCTACTGATGGTTTCGTGCACTTCACTATGCTGCAGTGGAGTTGGTAATGATTATGAAATAGGCTGCAGAACAAGAAAGGCACAGATGAATAGTTGTTGTGTAGATGATCAAGAGCAAGATTTCCTGTAACATCAGTGTTCTTTAATATCTCAAATAAATCTATTCAAGGTGTTATGAATATCATAATGTGAACAGCTCACTTAGTAAGGCACTTGCATTGTATGTGTTTGCATGTTACTTTTTATTATTCATTCATTATTATTATTATTATTATTATTATTATTATTATTACTACTACTAGTAGTAGTATTTGCTGCATTTAACACAGCTGTATGAAAACATATATAAAACATATTTTAAGGCTTTGTTATATTTCAGCATAAATAACCACATAATAACCACATCTTCCCATTTTCAGGCACTTTATTTATGATCGTATTAACATAAAGCTACCATATATATTTGGGCTTTCAGCTCCAGTCATGCTGATCCAGTCAAGTCTTCCTAGTTACCCGATCCAAATAATCAACCCACTGCATATATATCCCTTTATGATCTGGATCAGGTGTGATGTGCAACAACTTGAAACTCGATGAAGGCCATAAAGTAGAAAACACTTAGTAAAGGCTGCCATCTAGTGTTTACATCAGAAACTGTGCCAATGTTTTAATAGCCTATGTTTATGTAGGTTTTAAATCAATTGACGATCACTTGTTAAGTGGGATTGCAATTTTTTTTAAAAATGTATTTTAGTCAAATGTAATTTAAAAACACACACACACACACACACACACACACACACACACACACACACACACACAAATTGATTTTCAGCGAGGACTGTGCAAGGATTTTATTCCCACTCACCTTTTTGAAGAAATTTACTCCACAGCTTCCGAAGAAAAGTTCAGCAGATCACAGAGATTCCATAAGTCTCCTTTGCCGATCAGTGATTGGTCGCCGAAACTCCTAATCCAGCCAATAAGATTCCAGGTTTCTGCTCCTCTCGACAGACATAAGTGCCAGACTTTCACTGTTGTTGTCCTCTTGTTAATTGTTTGACCCCGTAATGAAGTGAAAATGTCCCCAAATCATTTTCAGTGCGCGAAACCTTGTTCGTCTCCTTCTCCCCAGTAGTTAGTGGGACGCTTCGGGTGATGAATGTATTTATTTTTATCCCCGATGTTGATATGGAGATCAACGAGAAGCAGAGACTGGACAAGTGAAGCCAGGATTAAGCAGCAATTTTATGTTGCTTACATTTAGGGCTACTTTGCAAAAGTATGATCTGGGCGTCTATAGCTGCCGAACAGGCCTATTTAATCTGATCTCTTATGTCTGTTGAGGCTACATTACTTGGTCGGTGTTATGTGAAGCAGCAAAATGAAAAGCAACAACAACCTGGTATTGTCTATCAGGAAAGGAACTTAAGGCAAAACGTCCAAAATACGTACTATTGTACAAAATGTATGCTAAATAGTACAACTACAAAGGATACCATAGCTTATATAGCCTACTATTTAGTACAGTAGTACGCAGTATTAGACGTAGCTACTGCCTGATGTCAGAAGATTCAGAACAGTCTGGAAGGTTGCTATGGAAACACTTCCGTCTCCAAAGATCTTATCCAATAGATGGCACTCCAGGTTTAGAAACGCGGTCACACAAATACACTAGTTTGGGTAAAAGTGGCGCGTTTTGTCATCTTCACAGCCAAATCCATGTCTTCTACTAGTCCTGTTTTTTTTAAATAAAACCACAGGACTACTTTACTTTTTGGGGGGCTTAGCTATCAGTATTTGGATGATAAGCAACAATTGGAGAGAAATTAAAATACAGGGCAAATTAAGTGTAAACGGAGATTAAAAACCTATTTGAGAATGGGGAACTAACTGTATAGTGAAAGTGCATGTCGATAAGTGCCTACTGATCATATTTAATCACATCTGTCCTTTACAGCCATGGAACAAACTGAGGAGCTTTAAGGGGAAAAAAAGCTGCGTGACCTTGCAGCTGACATGCCTAGAAAATATCTAATCCAAAATAAAGCCTGATTTAGATATATTGGTCCTTTCCGCTTTGTTCCAAATAGGTAAATCATATGTAAACTTTTAAACCCCAGATACACCGAAGTTTTAATAGCCTAATAAATTATTTATTACTAAGAGTAGATGAGTAAAGTGCTATTCCGCGAGGTTGGGCTTGGTTATTTAGACTAGTTGCTTTCTTAGTATAATTATATTTTGAGGCTAGAGATGCAGTCTCTTCCTTTATTAATAAAGATGATCGCACACATGGAAGACCGTTTAAAAAAAAGAATGAAAGAAATTAACAAGAAAGAAAGAAAGAAGGAAAGAGTCGAACCATCCCCGTTTTCGCGTCCTCGTCTTATCAATCCTTTGCTAATGAGTTTTTTTAAAATGAAAATGACTCCGTGTAACGCGCAGGATGCTTGATAATCAGAGCTCAATAACCAGATCTAATCGAGCCGGAGCGCAGGATGAGGGATTTGTGCTCACAGAAATGCGCCTGTGTGTTTGCGGGTCACTTTTTTTTTTTTAAGTTTCACACTCATACATCTGTGAGTTTCCCAGTGTAGGCTTTATGCGGACTGCAGTTTGTGTACTTGATTGAGTCGGCGTCTTCCGACTCCAGATAGTCCGACTTGGAGAGAGAAGGTTTACTCTCGCTCCTGCCGAAATCACCGTATCCAGACTGGTGCTGGGGCTGCTGGCCACACGTCACGTGCGTGTACTGAAGCTGCTCCTCGTGCTCTGTCTCCCGGTGGTAGAAGTAATTAAAGTTGGACACGATCACGGGTACAGGTAGCGCTATGGTGAGCACACCGGCGATGGCGCACAGCGAGCCCACAATCTTGCCCCCGATGGTCACAGGGCACATATCTCCATAACCCACGGTGGTCATGGACACCACGGCCCACCAGAAGGCATCCGGGATGCTGCTGAAGCCCGATTCAGGGTCGTCCGTCTCAGCAAAATACACCGCGCTGGAGAAGAGGATGACCCCAATGAAGAGGAAGAAGATCAGAAGGCCGAGCTCGCGCATACTCGCCTGGAGCGTCTTGCCCAAGATCTGGAGGCCTTTGGAGTGGCGCGAGAGCTTAAAAATGCGGAACACGCGCACGAGCCGGATCACGCGCAGGATGGCCAGTGACATGGCCTGCTGCCCGTTGCCCTGGTGCTCGGCGAGCTCAAGACTGAGTGTGATGAAGTACGGAATGATTGCCACCACGTCGATAGTGTTCATGATGTTTTTGAAAAATGCCGCCTTGCTTGGGCACGCCAAAAAGCGCACGACCAGCTCGAAGGAGAACCAAATGATGCACAACGTCTCCACGATGAAAAACGGGTCCGTGAACGGGTTTGGCTTCTTCACGCTCACCGTGCCGTTCAGCGAGTGGTGCTCGTCGTACGACTTGGCGTCCTCCCTGAAATCTGGCAACGTCTCCAGGCAAAAGATGACGATGGAGATCAAAATCACGAGCACGGAGACGATTGCGATTCCTCTAGCGGGTCCTGAACTCTCTGGGTATTCAAACAAGAGCCACACTTGTCGCTGAAACTCGTTCTCCGGTAACGGGCGCTCTTCCTCTTTAATAAAGCCCTCGTCCTCCTTGAAATTCTCAATCACCTCTTCGCCGAGCTCGTAAAACTTGATCTCCTCCATGAAGATATCCACAGGCACGTTGACAGGTCTCCGAAGTCTCCCGCCGGACTGGTAGTAGTACAGGATGGCATCAAAGCTCGGCCGGTTGCGGTCGAAGAAGTATTCATTCCTGAGCGGGTCGAAGAAGCGCATCCGCTTTCTAGGGTCTCCGAGCAGAGTGCTTGGGAACTGGGCGAGCGTCTTGAGCTGCGTCTCGAAGCGCAGGCCTGAGATGTTGATGACCACCCGCTCACAGCACTCCTGGTCCGCCCTGTCGGGCTCGTAAGCGTCGTGACAGAGGGCGGCCAAGGCCACGGTCTCGTCCAGGTTCTCCCCGGGCACCACAGTCATCTTCTTCTGAGCGCCCTAAAACAGGGCAACGCTGCTCGGTGCCTGCTCCTGCTGCCTCGCCGTTCCGGTGCGCGCTTTAGCTCTGCGTCGTGTCGTCTCGAAAGAACCCCACGGGTTTCTTCCCCCGTGTCTGTCTCTCCTTGCGTGTCCTTTTCTCTGTCTGTCTCTCCCAGTAGCGGTGTCACGCCTTCACTGCTTTCGCACGCGTGTTTTTTGGCGCCCATAGACGCGCGCGCGCTCTTTGTCCCCCTGTTGCCTTAGCGCGCGCTGGCGGTCAGAACTGTTCCCGGCTGCATGTTGTCACACGCGCAGCATTAATAAGCAGCATCTCATTGCCCTCCCCGGACTGACGTGTGCGCAGACGCTCGCGCTGAACCACAGCGGCGAGCACTAACCAAATCCAACATATTCACTTGACCTTGTTTCACCAAAATCCTGGGATAATTAATAAAAACTTCTTCAACAGGAAGACGGGGAAAATACAGCACATCTTTTTTAAAAAAAAGCAGGACATTTCCTGACCTTCAAAAAAATAATACTTTCACTGAGAGTGTGAGTTTTTACCTGTTGCTTAGATCTTTCGTGAAACAAATAATCAAATTTAAGACTTTCAGTCGTGTTTCCAGTCGTGGTTCACCTTGAAGGTTTTTTCCCCCGAACAAAATAACGATATGTCCACTCTGCTCAAGCTTCTTCAAATTACTGCTGGTTACTTTTCACGGTCACTTCAGGCTCCATATCAGCGTATGTGCAGTATGGATCGCCAAATGGACCAAAAGCATGGAAATTATTGGCAAAATCTGAAGTACAGCTGTGTCCCAAGTGTCATGCTATGTCATAAACACTATATATTACACGATGTAATTGACAATATAGGCTAATGCCAAATTTTTATATAGCAATAATGCCTCAAACTTAGGACTTAGGATGAATTGAAGTTTTTGTCTTAAATTGAAATGACATATTACAATGTGGTACCACCATGGACTTGTGGTCAAGGCATCAGCCTTGTGACCGAAAGGTCACAAGACATGGCTGAAGTGCTGTTGAGCAAGGCACCTAACCCCCAACTGCTCCCTGGGTGCCCTGGACGAAGTTGCCCACTGCCCCGGGCTAGTGTGCTCACTTCACTAGTTTGTGTATATGTGTGTTTCACTGAACGGATGGGTTCAATGCGGAGGGCAAATTCAACAATAAATATGGTACCATTAAGTTATCATTAGCTTAATGTTAACATATTGCATATGCAATAAACCGGTGCAATAAGTACATGTGCAATACAATAAACCAGTGCAATAATTAAAAGTGCAATACAAAGAACCAGTGCAATAATTACATGTGCCATACAAATAGCTAGTGCAATAATTCTATGTGCAATACAATAAACCAGTTAACATATTGCATATGCAATAAACCAGTGCAATAAGTACATGTGCAATACACTAAACCAGTGCAATAATTAAAAGTGCAATACAAAGAACCAGTGCAATAATTAAACATGCAATACAAAGAACCAGTGCAATAATTAAACATGCAATACAAAGAACCAGTGCAATAATTACATGTGCAATCCAAAGAGTTAGTGCAATAGTTATGCAATAGTTATATGTGCAATACAATCAACCAGTGCAATAATTACATGTGTAATACACTAAACCTTTGCAATAATTACATGTGAAATACCACGAAACAGTGCAATAATTCTATGTGCAATACACTGAACCAGTGCAATATTTACATGTGTAATGTATAAAACCAGTGCAATAATTGTCTGTTCAATACACTAAAGCGGTTCAATATTTATATGTGCAATACAATAAACCAGTGCAATAATAATATATGCAATAGAGCGAACTAGTGCAATAATTACATGCGTAATACAAGAAACCAATGCAATAATTATACATGCAATACACTTGGTAAATGATTGGAATTGGTAAATTAAGTGTGCAACAGTGTGAATGTTACTGTATACAGTCTGTGTTCAGTATATGTGATACATTCATGAGTGTGTGTGTGTTTCTCTCATATTTTTTCCACACTTTATTTTGTACATGTTCTAATGTATTTATGTTAGATTTTCCATTTACAAACACCACCAAGATTGTTGCATCAGAATTTTTATGTTGACAACAAAATTCTATTCTATTCTATTCTATTCTATTCTATTCTATTCTATTCTATTCTATTCTATTCTATCAGCCATCAGTAAATGTTACTTAACTAGTTAATGTAACTATTATTAGGTTAGTAGCATTATGGGAAACCAATAACAATCATTTCTTTCACTGTATATATAATGAAAATAATTATGTTTTACAGAATACTTTTTTAATGAAAGATAAGTAATTTATCTCACTAACACACTTCCGATCAATTTTAATGTAAATTAAAATTTAAGAGAAATTAGGACTTGTTTAACACTGCATAACTTCCATGTTGTTAATTGTTTTAAAAATCATTGCTTTCACTTCTATCCACCTGAGAGTTCCTAATTATAGTAAAGCATTGATGGTCATAAAGTTTAGTCCACATGGCTGCAGCTAGCTGTTACTGATTCAAGGAGCAGCAACTATTTGCATTCCTAGATTATGTTTTGGAGATGGTTATTAACTCTGAACATATAATCATTTTGTATTCAAAATCTACTGCCCACCTTTCTATTCTCTCATGCTCCTTCTTCCACACTTGGCCCAGCCTGCAGAATTAAATGGAAGTCTAGAGATGGATGAACATTTACTCATGAAAAGTTGTTTGCTTTGTTAGAAATGTAGCCTGCATTTAATGACTGTATCTGTTTAATTCTGTCAGTATTGTCACTACTCACCCAGTCTCTGCTCAGACACATATATGAGTCTGACACTTTCTTAGAAATTGGTACATTTTAGAACATAGGTAAATAGTAAATATTACTTTTTACAGCAAGTGCCAACTGCAGTTTCCCCTACACAACAGACAAACACACAAACAAACAAACAAACAATTATCACTACCATCTTTGCCTAAATTTGTATGTTTTTCATGAGGATCATTTGTAATTAACTTGTTAAACACACTTTATGTTTATTTAGCATGCAGCTGTATTTTGGCCTACTTTTTCCATTTGTGTGCCTAAATTGTTTACCTGTGATTTTATGCAAACAATTGACATTTTCAAGGAGGTTCTCTGCAGGTTTGCGTGTTTTAAAGTAAACTGTATTTGAATACCTAGGAACTCTAGTTGCTTATGGGCAAATAGCATGTAACTGAACAAACATGTTATCCAAGTGTCAGGTATGACAAGTTAACTTGTTTACTTTGAAAACTTTTTCTGTTCAGTTTTTTTAGAGACATGAAAGGAATAATACTCTCCAGACCATGCAGTCATGCAAAAATAATGCATGCTGAGGGGGTTTAATGCAGCATGCAGTTTAATGCAGCATGATCAGCATTATTCAGTTTATACTGTGAATTGCCAATGATTATAATATTTTATTTATTAATGAACCACACATCTTGCATTTTAACAGTTTAAGTTTAGATTTAATGTAATGATGTGGAAGATCAAAAAAACAAGTTAGTCCTTTTATGTTGCAAAATTTTCTTAAGTATCCCTGAACTAGGCCTTCTGTGACATGGTTAGCTACTGTTTGGGGCTGATGTCCTGCGGACCCTTCGACTGCACAATTTTAAAGTTTGCTAAATCCCAGTCCAGCTCATCAGATAATTATTAATTAATAATTATGCATGCATTGGGTCAGGTGTGTTGGGAATGGGGAAAGCTTGAAACAAGGCAGGACAGGACTGGAAATTGTAATATATAAGATTAAATGAATGCAGATTAAGGGGAAATGAGCATGCATAGTCTATACAAAAAACAATAGAGCACAGAAATTATGTTTAAAGAGTTATGCTGGAACTCCTCAAATGTCAACTCACTAAACAGATGGAAGCAATGTGACTCCTGCTTGGCTGGAATGAAAACCATTATGTAAAATATCAAACAACCTTGCTCTATAGTTAAGTGTTGTTTAAAATGGGGGCCCCCTGGTGTTTCAACTGTCTAAATATTTACCTATTGTCAGGAAATTATGATGACATTGTTAAATTCACAATCATCAGTGTAAACAGAATGCGATTTGATAGTTTAGTTGAGCATTTAGGGAATTGAGTTATGCCCACGCAATGAAGATTTAATACTAAAGTTTCATGCATCAGTATTTAAACCTCAAACATAATTACAGCTTAAACACTATTCTGAAGTTGTGTGGGAGTTGCACGTGCAGAGTGGAGCCTGGGGCGGGTCTCAGTTTTAAGACTTAAACCCAGTATTGGCTTCATTGATAAGCAGTATTGAGTCGAGTGCCAGTGTCTATTGTAACCACTGTTTGATATAACCATAATATGTTACGCTGAAATTTATGCTTTGTGGTGTAAATTCACTCAAAAATTTGTATTTGAGGCCAACATTAAATACATACAAATATAACAGTACTAATTAATTAATTACAATTTCCTTTGAAATCCACAAAGCTTTTTTTTTTCTTGTAGTAGACATCCTCTTAATTTAAGACATTATTTATCTCAAGGACTTTTTTAATCATCAAGTTCTAAGTTAAATTAAAAGAGTGATATACAAGTTGGCCAAAGTAGTGCAACAGGACAGACGCCATACTAAACAGTGTGCGAGCTAATGTATAACCTATAAGTATAACCTAGGCCACGTGTTACTCTGTTCCAAATCAAAAAAAGTCATAAGGTACTCCATTGAATACAGTATAGAAAAGTTCATTCGTTATGTACTGTAGTGCACTAAAATGAGGAGTAAGTAAATTGACATTCTTCCAGGGAGTTGTAGGCCAAGTAGAAAAGAGTGATGTAAACACTGAAAATAGCTTTTTTCTCATGCTCACCAAGAAAGCTTTCTTTTTCCCATGGAATACCTCAGGCAGCAGCTGCAAGAGAGAGAGAGAGAGAGAGAGAGAGAGAGAGAAAGAGAGAGAGAGAGAGAGAGAGAGAGAGAGAAAGAAATGAAATAAAAAGTTCTCCTTATATTTCTAACACAGATGGAATGCTGTCTTTTTGTAAGAGAGAGAAAATTAATGCATAAGAACATAAATTTCATATTTACACTGAAGTACCAGAAAAACTGGTACATTTGGCTAATACTTGGTAGGTCCCCCATGAAATCCTGCAGGGAATGTTGCACAGTCCTCACACTGATGTTTGTTGAGGCCCCAGCATTGAATTCCGATGTCACTTGATGCAGTGTTGCACACCTATCGCGTGAAATGTTTTCTGCCAGCCGATGCTGGTCACGTTCACCCAGAGTCTTTTTACAGCCACACTGCTATCAAACGTTCAAAGTTTTGCCAGAGTTCTTGTAGTCACGGTACACCCCTGAAATGCTCATAGGTGAAAATTCAAACTTTGCTTCTACCTCTGAAATGCTCTGAACCATCCCATGAGCTCAAACTACTAAATCACATTGAAAATCACAAAATCATGATAACTTGCCATTCTCGGGGTGGAAACAGCTCTAGAAGCTTCCATAGATGTCTATTGCTTTATATACACACTGGTGGATGCAACCAATGACATGCACAGGTGGCGTTGCTATGTATTTTACATAGGCTCCAATACCAGTTATATATATATATATTAGTATAATATACGTTTGTTAGCAAGTGAACAGTCAATTCTCAAAGCTGATGTGTTGGAAGCAGGAAAAATGGGCAACCATAAGAATCTGAGTGATTTAGACAAGGTTGAAATTGTGATTGCTAGATGACTGGGACAGGGCATCTCCAAAAAGGACAGGTCTTGTGGGGTGTTCCTGGTATGCAGTGGTTAGTCCCTACCAAAAGTGGTCCAAGGAAGGGCAACCAGTGAACTGGTGATAGTGTCATGGGTGTGCAAGGCTCACTGATGTGCATGGAGAGTGAAGGCTAGCCTGTCTGGTCCGATCCCACAGAAGAGCTACTGTAGTACAGATTGCAGAAAAAGTCTGGTTATGATGGAACAGCACAGTGCATCACAGCTTCGTATGGGGCTGTGTAGCTGCAGACCAGTCAGAGTGTCCATGCTGACCCCTGTACACTACTGAAAGCACCTACAATGGCCACATGAGCATCAAACGTGGACCATGAAGCAATGGAAAAAGGTGGTCTGGTTTGATCAATCACATTTTCTTTTACATTGTGTGGACAGTCGGTGTGTGTATGTGTGTGTGTGTGTGTGTGTGTGTGTGTGTGTGTGTGTGTGTGTGTGTGTGTGTGTGTGTGTGTGTG
>JAOVVH010000020.1:7871482-7884918 GCA_028566435.1 Scorpiodoras heckelii
CGCTCCACCTGGGGATCGAACCCGGGACCTTCTTGCTGTGAGGCGACAGTGCTAACCACTACACCACCGTGCCGCCCAGATAATAATAAGAAGAATAATTATAGAGTGTAAATTAAGTGTACAGTATAAAATGTTTGTCTTTATTTATATAGTTTTGGACAAAAGTTTAAAGTTCATTTAGGTTTTACTTCTTTTGTAAACAACCCGAAGTTGATAATGAAGGTAACCTTTTCATGTTTCCTGTTTTGCATCTGATGGTGTACATAATGATGTATCACACATTGCATACACTTTGAGCAAAAA
The DNA here is from genome assembly GCA_028566435.1 of Scorpiodoras heckelii. NCBI lineage: Eukaryota > Metazoa > Chordata > Actinopteri > Siluriformes > Doradidae > Scorpiodoras > Scorpiodoras heckelii. Next base: position 7,871,786 of record JAOVVH010000020.1, read on the forward strand.
AAGACAAAAACAAATTTAACTTACAGCAAGAAAATCGTTTATTTTCTCAAGTACAAGACAAGCACAGAGAGGTTGGAGAGCTCCTCTGATTGGTCAGAGAAGAATGGCCAGAGTGGTTTGAGCTGACAGTAACTCAGTTAACCACTCTTTACATCCATGGTCAGCAGAAAAGCATCTCTTAACACACAACAGTACCTCGGGGTAGATAGAAAAAATTAGAAGACTACATTACCTGGGTATGATGGCAGTCTTAGAACAGGAATCTGTGGTTACAGTGGGCCTCATAACTACACAAAATCCCCACTCTTAAATGAACACCCAGAGAGTTGAATTAACACCCAGAGAGTTACGTAAACACTGTAAGGTGTTAAATCAACACTCTGGGTGTTCATTTAAGACTGGGGATTTGCTGTGTACAAAATGTGTTTTTGGAAGTAAATCCTTTTAGGACAACTGATAGGAATTTCCTTTAAGGGGAATTGATGTTCAGAGTGCAACAATGATCATCACTGCACTTTTCAGCATATAAATTTTATGCAAAGCACTATTGTGTCAGATGTTTTATAGTAAGCAAACCTAGGATTTCGGGCACATACAATTTGTATATTTGTAGTGCTGAGATATTTTGATGACAAAAGTGTAGGTACTTCTGTGCCTTTTTCTCTTGTGTAATGCCATTTTTATGTAAATGCCTCATCAATTGTCCCAGAGAAAATTTTCCCAGAGAAAATAACAGATATGTATACTGATGTGTATTATAGTGGTATGAACAGTTCAAAGTAAGCATTCTCTTTTTCCAACAGGGGCTTCTAAATTAACAAGACACTAACCTCATACATACACACTACACACTGTTGTTGCAGGAACAACACAAGTGCCATGTCAAAATGAGAAGAAAGTTTCTTTTTTTTCCACAAATGCACACACGCATACATGCACATACGCACAAACACAAACAGCTTCCAGCTAACCATCTTTGCCCAAATGATCATCACGTGCACTCTAGCACTCATGCAGAAAAAGGCATAATTACACAGTGTGTGCTGAATTCATTATGAAGCAGTACAGCTCATATAATACAGCCTCTTACGGGATTCATGGAGTTAATTCAAGAAAGGTCTGGGTTGTTGGGAAAAGCCACTCTCTTTTCTCCATGCACTAAAGTAATCATTCAAATTCTATTCCACAACACACATACTGTAGGTCAGTGTGTGAGGCGTGGGTGTAATGTTTAACAAGCACACAGAAGTAAGTCACTTGTAGGTCTGCCTTTGAAGAATCATCTCTTTGCTGTATAAGTCATTACATGTCAGGTGAAGGATGTATTGTGTACATAACCCACAGGCCTGACTCTGTTTAAAGTTGGACACATACAGTATATCGGTGCCATGGAATGCAACTGAAGGAATGGGACGTTCGAAAATTTGCTTTATTGTTATTATGTTTAATGGGGGTTTGAGGTTGCAGTAGTATTGAAAGCAAGCGGAAAGAAAAAGGGGCGGGGGAAATTATACTTGGAGCATCAACCTTGTGAAAATGTTAATTTCATCATAATCATAATTTTTGTGCAATCATAATTTTTGTGCAAATTAGAAAACCTTGTATTTGTTATCACATTTAATGTGTTCTTTGAATGCAGGATGAATTCTGATTTGTTCTACTGTTTGTCAGCTGCTTCATTTTAAAACAATTACCAGTTTCAGTACAGCACAGATGGGAAGTAGTTTCTAATGGCAGAACATACTAATGGAGGAAAGCTTGTCATTATGATGATAAATATAGAATTTATTATATCACACAATAAAAGAAAAACTGTCATAGCACATTAACTGTATATGTGTTTTTATGGATTTTTCAATTAATTTTTAAAATATGAGTTCTGTCCAGAAAGTAATGAGTATTTTCTTTATTGGAAAAACTTACAATTCCATATTATCTTATCTAAAATATGATCCTTGTGAACGCACACAATGCTCCTAAAGCCTCTGCCTCAGACTGTGAGGGTGTTCAGAGTCGTGTGTTTTAATCTTGGGGCACAAGCAGAAATAACATGGAGCCAAGTCGGGGCTACAGGGTACAGTTGGGGCTACAGGAAATTTCTCTCATAGCCAGTGAAATGCACATTGCTCCTTCTGATCAGTTGAGAAGTTCTTGGGAACAAGTTTTGCACAAACTTTCCTCATGCTCAACTCCTCTGTGACGATTTCATGAATGATGGTTTTACCGAGTGCTAACTCATGTGCAATCACCGACATTCATTTGTCAATCTGTTTTTGATGTGGATAAGTGTCAAACATGTGCCTCTTCTTCAACGTTTATATGACCCTTTTTTGAAAGCTTTGTGCTATTGATAGACTTGCACTGATGTTAGGTTAGCTTGTCTATAACCTTTCTTCAACATTTCAAGAGTTTCTGGTGCAAATTTACCAATTTCCATGCAGAATTTGTTCATGTACTGTTGCTCCAAACATGCTGGCATTGTTCTAGTGACAAGGCACTTGAGCAGGGATTCACAAAAACAAAGGTCTGAGCACTGCAAAGGCTAGAATGCAAATGAAATTGGTCTTACTATTTATCTGAAATCCTAACTGACCTCTTGAACCACCATCCCCATGCATAAGCTCTACTGAGCGTGGGAATTTAATTCTCATTACTTACTAGATAGAATTCATATGTAAACACCAGAATTTTGCTCATTAGTTCATGGTCAATTCATATCAGGCTGATATAGATATCCATCGTTACATCAAGAATTAATTTCATACAAGAATTAATTTCAGGGGAGCTGAGGAAATGTGCCAAATACAATCACTGTGATGTGTCACATTCAACTGATATGCTCATGCATCTGACAGTACTACAAGTCGTGCTTATTTAGAATTTGTTAGATAATTACAATTACAGAACAAATGAACCTACTAGGGCTTAGCCAGTTCCATTGCCTTTGTTTACTTTCACACGCAGGGAACGTGTGTACAGGTAAATGCATCCAGTCATGTGTGTAAATGTGTTGGCAGTCTTAATCTATAAGTCCTTTCATTTGCTTTTTTGGAAAAAATGAAGCCCAAGCTGTCATGGGATTGTCTCTTCTTGATTGATTCCTCTCTTCATCTTACTGTAGGTTTTGATTCTTTAAAACGCACTACTGATTTAGAAACAGTATAAGTTATTTCACTATTTAACTTCTTTGTCTTTGTCTTCTTTGTATGAACAGAAAAGTCACTAGTTTGTATGAGCTGCCTCACAGCTTTTAAACAGAAACAGGAAAAATGCATGATTTTGATTGGTTTCTCAAAGTTTCTCATAATAGAGTTAAATAGCCAATAAAATGATTAAACAAACTAAGGAAAAGTCATTAGATATGAAGGATTCATAATGATGATAAACTGTTTGGCCTTTTATGAACATGATTATAGCTCAATTACTGCAAAAACAGTGATATGTGACACATGTATAATCAGCAGCACTGTATGTATGTGCATGCACTGTCCACTAGGAGCCTTTCCCTTCTCATCACTAGAAACAGTTTTGATTCTAATGATCAGGCCTTGGGGCTAGTGTTACGCCCAAGATGAGTTAAAAGTCTTCCTTCCTATCATGACCAAAGCAGCCTTTCTGATAAATGACCTCATATCACCTGAATGTAGGTGGGATAAGTTCAGTCAGTGATCAAGCGTCCACACCCTGTATCATGATGGCTCTTCTTTCAGCTGTAAGACCAAGATTACAACAAGTTTGCAACAGTAATTGCCAGGAAATGATTTATGTATCCAGTGTGCCAGATCACAACCACAGGCATGATATCAGCTTTCCCGTCTTTAAATCCATTTAGAGTCTGAGAATTTACAGACTGGCTTGCTAGCATTCTTTTGAAATACATTAATTTGCCAAACAATAGTAACAAATCCTGCTGTTTTTATTATTACTTTCCCTTTGCATAATAGAAATTTAACTCAGTGACACAAATGTTGTAATATAAAAATGATTGTATTAATCAGAGAGAATAAGATAAATGAGTGGCACTAGATATCTTCCAAATTTTAATTTTAATACCTTGTATGGCCAAAGGTTTGTGGACATCTGACCACCACATCCATATGTGGGCCTTCCCCAACTTTTGACACAAATGTTTTTGCTACTTTTACTATAACTAAGGGGCCCAAACAAATTCCAGCTTGACAATGCATGTGTACAAAGTGGGGTCCATGAAGAAGTGATTTGCCAAGTTGGAGTGGAAGAACACGAGTGGCCTACATATAACCATGACCTCAACCCCACTGATACCTTTGGGATGAACTGGAATGCCAACTATACCCCGGTGACTGACCTCGCTAATGCCATAGCATGACCCTCAGTCAGACTGAGTTCCAAAACACACTGCAACATAGCTACCTATAGTAGGAGAAACTGTGAAACCTGGAGTAAAACAAACAATTATCTGCTTAAATTAAACTCAGTTGGACTCAACACTGATCCGTACAACTTACCTAGGAACCAGTGCACATATTGTGTCCAGGGCATATATTGTTTTTCCTTTTGAATAAATATATTTATTTTACTTTTGACTTTTTAAAATTGAACAAGTCCGGGCTTGAAAGCAGAGAGAGAGTTTTTATGGCATTTAAGGCTGTTGATGCTACCACTAAAAGCACACAACACTTTGACGTTATGTTATCTAAATTGCAACAGAAAAGAGGAAATATTTATGATATTTAGTGAAAATACAATACAAGACATTCACCGCAAAAGACCTCTGAAGGTGTGATGTGGTATCTGGCACCAACACATTAGCAGCAGATATTTTAAGTACTCAAGCTGGGGCCTCCATAGATCAGAATTGTTTTTCCAGCACATACCACTGATGCCCAATTGGATTGTATGCCAAGTCAACACCATGAACCCTTTGTCATGTTCCTCAAACCATTCCTGAACAATTTTTGCAGTGTGGCAGGGTGCATCATCCCGCTGAAAGATGACACTGCTATTAGGGAATACCCTTGACATTAAAGGGTGTATTTGGTCTCAACAATGATTAGGTAGGTGTTACATGTCAAAGTAACATCCACATGAACGCAGGACACAAGGTTTCCCTCAGAACATTGGCCGTAGCATCACACTGCTTCTGCTGGCTTCTCATAATGCATCCTGGTGCCATATCTTACCCAGTTAAGCAATGCACACACACCCAGCCATCCACATGATGTAAAAGAAAACATGATTCATCAGACCAGGTGACCTTTTTCCATTGCTCCAGTTCTGATGCTCATGTGCCCATTTTGGTGGTGTACAGGATCCAGCATGGGCACTCAGACCAGTCCACACCATCATAGCAGCAAGCTGTGATACACTGGGTGTTCTGATACCTTCCTATCTTAACCAGCAATCTATGGTGCAGTAGATCTTCTGTGGGATCGGACCAGACAGGCTAGCCTTCACTCCCCATGCACTGGTAATCACTGGTTATCCTTCCTTGGATCACTTTTGGTAGGTACTAACCAGTTCATACCGGGAACAACCATTATGGAACAACCATACATATCCCCACAGCCATGTTCTAACATATAGTGGAAAGCCCTCCCAGAAGAGTGGAAATTATTATTATAGAAAATGTTATAAATAATCTGGCATTATAGAAAAGGGTTTTCAAAAAAGAATATATGGGTGTGATGTTTAGGTGTCCACAAACCTTTGACCAAATAGTGTAATTATTGTTCTCACTCTGGGTGGCACAGTGGCACAATGGGTCATATAGGCACCTCACAGCTATAGGGTCCTGGGTGTGACCTTTAGTGTCCGTTACTGTCTGTGTGGTTTTTGTGCGAGTTTCCTCTGGGTTCTCTTATTTCCGGCCATGGTGTAAAACATGCAGGTGGAAGGAATGGCTACACTAAATTGCCCTATTTGTGAATAAGCATATGTGTGTGGTACAATCCAAGGTGATTTCTTCTGCCTTGCACCCAGTGTTGCAAGGATTACCTAAATCCTTAAGCACTCTGGCCAGGTTAAAGTGCTTACTGAAGATAAATGATGAATGTTCTTATGCTCTGAGGTAAAAAAAAGTTCCTCACTTCCTACTTTGAATAGATAAAATTACATTTACTTAGTTTGCTGATACTTTTATCTGATGTGAGAGGATACAAATGAGCAGTTGAGGATTAAAGGTATTGCTTAAGCACCCATTAGTTTGTCAATGCTGGAATTTGACCAGTCAGCACCTCAATGCTTTAACTACTGATCCATCACTGGTTCTCAACTTCATAAAGGGGCTCACAATCGGTTAGGTTGTGTTCTACATAGAACTGGCATCCCATCCAGTGTGTATTCCCACCAGGATAGACTCCAATTCCACCAGGACACTGAGTGAAATATTATAAGTCCAGTGATCCTAGCAATGTATGTGGAATGTACACTATTAAACAGTTATGCATTTTTATAAAAATGTGTTGAAATGAAGGTATTTTTGCACAGCTACACACATTCTCATTGTACTGTCTACATGTATTCTTCTAAACAGTCGCTGTCGTCCACACAGCCTCTGGAGGATTTCTGTCCTTTTCAGAACAGTGCTGTGTGAACATTTTTGTGTGAACTCAGGCTAACAGCCGGAGTAAGCGATGGAGAGCGGTGACCTCTGGGCAGAGCTGGTCAGTGCTAAAGCAAATACTGTCCTGAAAGGGATGCTCATATTTTTAGCATGTGACTGCTTTTACATAAGTCTAATAATAGCCTATTGATCACAGCTCAACCATGAACAACCATCCTGGGAGAGCTGGGGAAAAAAAGTATGGTTATATACTGTACAATTACATTGTAATGTTCTGGGTTCTTAGATGTAGACTATTAATATCCAGTGTTGCTCTAAACCTTTTAAAACACATGGCCTTGTTTATAATAAAGAAGCAAGAAGAGGAAGTGTAGCACTAAGATCCCGTTTCAAAGGTATTGGCAATACATTCATTACACTGAACACATTCATCTTCACTAACTTGTTTGGGTCATAGTAATGGTGGATCCAGAGCTTTTGCCTGGGTACAAGGCAGGAATACACTCTGGATGGGATGGAGGCACAGACATACACACATCTCCACACCTGGAGAATCTGGAAAAAGCCATGTGGGCAGGGGGATAAAATGTATTGCAATCAACCCAGGGACCCTGGAACTGTGAGGAGGCAAAACTACCTTCAGTGCCATTACAATTTGTAATTATGTGCGTACTTGTGTTTAGACACTAAAGATTACAATCTATTAAATGATTATGTTCACGATGATGGTTAAAATGATCTCAGTGAGAAGAGTTTTAATTTAGTTTCTCTATAAATTCTAAATCAATAGCTGTGAAACAATTTGCTATTTATATGGATCCATTAGTAATAATAGTTTTGAGAGTAACCATTATTGATGTGGCTGTAATGACAAGTAGGATATGAGTGAGAGAGAAAACACAGCTTGATAATTACACAACAATATGGACAGATATGATGTTTGGTACCAATTTCCATGTTTTCTGGAGGTGCTGTGGAGACAGATCCACCGTCTGGCCAAGGCAGGCAGTTATTAACACTTGGATCACAAAGCACATGTTGTATGTGTGTGTGCGTGCGTGTGTGTGTGTGTGTGTGTGTGTGTGTGTGTGTGTGTGAATACCACTGATTTGTTTTGCTGGATAGTCTGAGACAAAAATATCACTTACCAGATAAAGTGATAAAGTAAAATCGTGTAACAGTCTTATAAAAGCTGAGTTACATAATCTAGACTTAGGCTCATACACAAATTAGCCTCTCTAACCATTTTTGAAAAACCATAATTGGCTCTGTAAGTTAGTGATTTGCATAATCTTGTGTGGGAGAGTTCTGTTAAACACTTCTTTGCTATGCTTCTTTTTCATACTCAATCTGCACCCACCGTTAAAACACATTTTAACTAGACAGGTTTTCAATCACTGCACCTCCTTTTACTACTCAAAACAAAAGTGGAAAATAGTGTTTATTCACATTGCCTTGCCAAGATCATTATGCAAGGACACAGATTGAAGCACCAAAGCAAAAGTTCAGGACATGCCAATCACAGAGAGCCGATTGTTATTCCGTAAATTGGCTGTCACGACACTGAGCTCAGATACACCTTTTATTAGCAATAATAAATTTCCAGATGAGAATCTATTGCATGTAATAAAGCATGATGTTTCAAGGGTCGACGTCGTGCCATTGCAAATGATGATTCCAAAGATCAGCCCATCAGACGGGTGCAATTTTCCTCATGCATTCTTCTGTCATGCCCATCAGCCAAATGGCATCCAATGAGGCATGACAGGGCTGGCCCTATCACATCTCCTCTGTCTTTGCAGAAATGGAAGTCCAAAGTGAAATTAATTCAGTTTTTCCCCGGAGCTTTGCTTACCTACCGTATCAGCTGCTGCCTGTAACCTTGGTAACTCTGCTGCTGCTTCTGTTTCCTCCTCATGAATTCAGAAAATACTGACCTTCCAGCTTTTATATGCACTGTACAAATACCTTCATGCAGCCTACTCAAATCATGAGGGCTAATTAGGACAGACACAGACTTAAAGAGAAAACATTAATTTGAGGATCATCATGGTATTAAAGCAGGGCTCAGGATAGAACACTGAAAAGAACAAGTGCTTGCTTTTTACTTACTGCCTGAATATTCTTTCGTGATGGAGTTTTAGGTAGACTGGCACTAAACAGAAAAGGTTTGGACTATCAGATGTTTGTGTGTTGGCGTCTGGCAGTCTCAGTTTGAGCCATATAAAATGATTCAATCAATATCTTATTTGCCATAGATAAATTTTCAACTCAAGGGTCTATAAAACTGCATCCATGTTATTTTCTGTTTCTCAAATGTACCTGTTTTTACAACAGTCTCTGCTTCTTTTTTATCCGATTTCCCTTGACACGCTTTGACAGAATGTTAGTGAAATGGTTATGTAAGGATAAAATCCTGTTACACACCACTGGATGACCCTTTGTTGTGTGCAAACAACAATTTTTAAGCAATATATTAACTTATAGGTAAGGTACATTCCTACCACGACATATCAATACAGACTTTCAAGTTCCAAATATAATTTACAGTATCAAGCAAAACTTTGAAAAAATGAACACTTGGACTAGCTCATCAGTATATTTTATTCTCTATTCCCCCACGAAAGCCAATCTCCTATTCCACTGTACCAACAGGAAAGCAATTAGATAGTACATTTACATGCCAATACTGATAGGGAACCATAGCTGGCCTCCTGATGTCCCTCAACCCTCAGGTACTCAACTCTGAGCTCTTTCATTGTGTACTGTGTCACTCTGCATAACAGCATTTGCAAGGGAGACAAAAATAAAACTGCACTGAAGTAAAAGTATTAGTACTGGGTCAAAATGTAGCTCGTTCAAACGCAAATTATGGAGTGAAAATGTTCTTCGAGCCAAAGTAGTATCTATACATAAACATACTGAAGAATTTAAGAATAAAAGTAAATATTTCTAACTGATGAAAAGATCTGACAAGTTCATGTCTGAGCCTGCATGACAAGCTAGCTTGCTAAGCAATCAGTCATAAGGAAAATATTCTGCTAACTCCTGCCAAGATGAAGCCTGAATTTGGCTTACTGGTTAACTAATGTTAAATAATCCTTTTGGAATAAATACAAAGGCACAGCAAAACAAAACTTAACTAATGGGCATATTTAAAAAGCTAATTTATAAAAAGTTGACTAGTTAATATAACTAACTAAATTGCAAAACATAACTAACTACCAAATTCAGAACAAATAGCTTTGATGACATCTTATTCTGTAAAAATAAGTAAGTCCAGAGGAACAGAAGATAATCTCAGATTTGAGATTTGTAATGAGTACTTTAATTGTCAAAATGAAAATGTAAGAAGCAAAAATATGTTTAAATAAGAGTATTAGTTTAAATATTCAATTTCAATCAAGTCAAGTGCAAATCTTCCAAAGTGGTACTTAAATATAGTAATAGGTATAATAAGTAAGTACAGGTATAATAAGTATTTTTCATCCCTGATCATTTGCTGAATAAATAATAATAAATAAATAAATCGGATATAACCAGTGTCAGTGGTTACAGTGTTTAATTTTTGAAACAGGCATACCACGTGTCACTGATTTTTTGTGTTTGATTCTACATTTTACATCCTGGTATACTAACTTGGTACAGGTTGGCACCTGACTCATCATGATAAGATGACTGTCATTGTGGCAATTTGAATTAAACAAATAAAGAAAACCATTATCTAATCTTATGAGCAATACGTCATATCAATATTTCGTACTTCGCTCTGGTGGACAGAACCTGGTTAATAAAAGTTGCTTGCAGGTATTTGCTGTTGTTTTCAAGAGGCAAAGATAAAAAAAATGGATTTACAATAATTTCCATTGCTAAATTTGAGAGGACATCAGTCATTATGCAGTACTCTGCTTATTTTCATTTCTGGTAAAAAAAAAAAAGAAAAAAAAAAGATTACCATTTAAGTTCAGAAAATACAAAAATAGAGAAAGTCTTGAACCCTGAATGAGTGAATTTCCAGTTCCACATTAGCCTTCAGCATTGCCAACCTGAGACATTTGTGACATCTGTTTAATTATAGAATTACTTAGCCTTGTTACTGAGCACACTTCAGGAAAACAACAGCAGTGACCTTAATTAACCTTAGGCCAGTGAATTTTAAAAAGCTTTAGCGTGAGGGAAAATCACCAGCCAATGCATGTTTTTGCAATTTCCTCTACTGAATGTTATGTAGTCTGCTTTCAATGTGGATTTAAAGAAAAATGCCACCCTGAACATATTAACAGTTTATACTAAAATATTTGTGATGTGCTTTGAATTTATTGGTGCTAATGTATTGGTTGGTTCTGTAATTTTGTATTATCCCTGTAAGAAGTTATTGGTTGTCTGCCACTGTGCCAACACAGGGCAGTTGGTCCAGTTAGGGCATTTGAGATGAGAGAGCTGGACAAACTAAAAGCTCTGTTGCATCTCTCTGTTTAGGTAGAGAATAAACAAAGTAGCAGGTAGTCAAACAGCATTGTGGCTATAATGTAGGAAACCATTAACCATAGTGGCAACAGACTAACGTGCCAATGAAAGAAATTTCAGCTAAAAAACAACAGCTCAGAATTCCCCTGCTGAAGATCACATGTTGATTATGAAGATTAATATGCACATCAATCAAGGTGAATATCCCTTTAAGTATCATTTTCACAATTTCCTACTTTAATCATGCATGTACTTGTACTGAACGTCCCAGTTATAAGAGTTTAGTACTTTGTACTGGATCCACTACTGTGGCAAATAGGAGTGCAAACTAGAAGCTCCGTCTTGCTGTAAGACATCTTCCAGGTTCCCTGTTTATGACACATTATTGGCAACCAGAATGTACTTAGTCACAGCAAAGAACCCTCATTGAGAAAATAAACACTGGATACACTAGGAGAGCAGAAGCTGCCTCGCCCAAGAAGCCAAGGCCAAAATAAGACATGGCTTTCCCTGCAAACCAATTTTATACCTTGTTGAAATGTTCTCTTGCTACCGGCGGAGACTCCTTGGAAATATGAGTCTGCCTTTAGGTGTCTGGTATGGTAGCATGTAAGGGCAAACAATTTTGGAGTCTTTATATGGCAATGCCCCAATGTCCTTGTCTCCTATGTTAAAAATATTAGATAATTCAAGTTTGAGTTTTCTTCCCATTACATTATAGGTGCCCTAGTTCTGATATGTAAGGAGTATAGCATTTTATTTAATAATATAACATATTTAATTCTCACATGGACTTGTAGACAAATTGACTTTGACTATAACTTCTGCACATTAATTTCAGTACGGTCACATCAACCTGGAAAACATGGAACAACGGAAACAGATATGATTCAACATAAATATTTGCATTTTTGACATAGTCCAGGATTCCTTGTGATTCCCACTTTTCCTTTTAAATTATATTGTAGTCAAATTTTGATTTCCAGCAAATTATGGCCAATCAAATATTTTTCATTCTGATTTTGTATTTGTCTGTATCACTATGCCAGAGAGCCACATTAAAGGCTGATCAGATAAATGGAAGCAATAAGAAATATGAGTACAAACTTGAAATCTTGCTGTACACTGACTAGATGTTTTTCATTGTTGTTGTTGTTGTTGTTGCTGCTGCCACTGCTGCTGTTGTTGTTGGTATGATTTCATTGTTGTTGGTGGTGGTGATGGTGCAGTTGCTATGAGTTAATTGTTGTTGTTGTTGTTGTTTGATGTTGTCATGGATTTAACATATTTATTACTGTCCTGTTGCAGCCCTGTGCACTTCCAGCCACCTGCAGACAGGCAATGGCACTAGAAGGAATCTAAAGCAATTGAATAGGCCAAAAGTAATTTGCACAAAATCAGTGCCAGAATTCACTACTTTGCTGTACAAGGGCAGCTCTAAACTCTTGCTCTTGTTTTAGTGAATAAGAACCTGGAATGTGGCTCTCTGACACCATGATATAGTCAGGAACATATATATGAATGCACAAGTCTTCAACCTTTATTAAGGGCTCTTTCAGTGGCTCCATGCTGACATATATCTCAGAGAGAAGGAACTCCCAGCTGCTACATGCACTTGGTGTCAGATATCACTATCATGACACAGTGTTGTATGCTGACAAAGTGCTAATTTCTCCTGACCTCATAAACAGCAGCTGATGCTTCTGTCATGGACACTTTTAATCAGCAGAATCAATCATGATACAGTAAAAGCTGTGGGAAAGTATGTGATATTTAGTTTTATGACTTGGTTGTAAGTTGTTGCAGTGCACATTTTGTACATGACTCAAAGCACTGGTTGTTTGAAATCTCTTTCTTTTTAAGGGTAGCAAATGTTGATTAGCTGGATGCTTATACCTTGGGATATGGATTATCTGGGTGCTTATCAGCTACAAGGTGCCAAAACACAGGCAGAACTAGGTGAGCTGATAGATGGAAATTACCAGGAAATAGCACTACAAATGCAACATTACAGAGAAAGTAAGGCACCTGGAAAATCTGAAATTTATATACAAACCGGATTCCAAAAAAGTTGGGACACTAAACAAACTGTGAATAAAAACTGAATGCAATTATGTGGAGG
>JAOVVH010000020.1:7896486-7909627 GCA_028566435.1 Scorpiodoras heckelii
ATATAAACCTAAGGTCATTACAGTATATGAAGGTATAATATCTAACATGTTATTTTAATAAAGAGGCTATGGCTTCAGTTCTCAAATGGTCTGCCATAAGGATGATTACCTGTGTCAAGTTTATACTGTATGATTTTTTTTATGGTGTACAAGCAATTAAATACAGTATGTATTATTTAATGTCTACAATTAATTCCATGTGTCTGGATGTCTGTATTTAAGATTTAGGTCATTTCCTTATTTTTATCTTACATGTAGTAAAAGGCGTTACAGTAAATGTTATGCAGTATGATGCTATAATCATTAGTGCTCAAATCTATGCTACTTACTGTAAAATGTACATAAAAGTTTGCCGGAATTTACAGAAAGGGGTACTATTAACCTCTCTCAAAGTCATGGATTTTATTATTTCATTTACACTGACATTAATTGCAACTTAATTGCAAAATTCTTTGATTTTACATAGCAGAACTTAGGCGAGTTTGTACCAGCATCTTTCTTTAATGATGAATTTTCAACAGATCAGAAATATCAATTAAAAAAATAAAACAGTTGACGGGCAAAATAGCAGGACTGCGTTATACACTTTTGTGCTGACTAGGAAGCTATATGCTAAAATAGCAACTTCTTAGCTGAGCTAACAATATGTTGATATTGTCAACAGGTAATGTTGTCCTTATTGTTGCACACTAGGTTCATAGAGCAAAGCAGCATACGAGTTTATTGCCTTGCATTTCCTCCTAACCAGCTGCATAAATAGATAGGCAAAACACAACAGAGTGTTCAGTACAAATAAGCTACTCTATACAAATATCCAGTCAATCACAAGTCTATATCCACCACACTCCCTTATCTGTGTGATAGCCTGATTGCTAGTCAGAGAGCTGCAGAATGTGTCGAGGTATTTTTCATGCCTTGCTTTTTCATTATCAGGGATGATCATTATCCTGCCTCTTGTTTGCTTCTCCTTTACAAAATGCCTTGCACTGAGGAGGTGGGCTTGTCACTTCTTTTTAGGAGCCTGCACTGAACGCTGACACCAACTGACAGAGGCGCCGCGCTCCCCATGCAAGGTGACTAATATTCCCTCTCGAGGTTATTTTTGCTGTGCTCTGGCTTTATAGGTTTGTTGTTGGCTTGTGTCTGGCATAGCGCTAATGTTTCTTTAACATCCCTCCTACATTTCACACCTCATCAAGAAATAACTATTTTTTAACAAAATCTCACGTGCCACACCCCTAGAAACAAAATGTAACTGAAGCTATAGCATTAAAATGACTGACAGGTGAAGTGAATAACATAAATGATTATGTCATTACAGTGGCACGTGTAGAGGGGTGGGATATATTAGGCAGCCAGTGAGCAGTCAGTTCTTGAAGTGAATGTGTTGGAAGCAGGAAAAATGGGCAAGCATAAGTATCTCAGTGACTTTGACAAGGGCCAAATTGTGATGGCTAGACAACTGGGTCAGAGCATCTCCAAAACGAGGCCCAACCATAGAACTTACAAGATTTAAAGGATCTGATGCTAACATCTTGGTGCCACATACCACAGCACACCTTCAGAGCTCTTGTGGAGCCCATCCCTTTACAGGACAGAGCTGATTTGGTTGCACAATTGGGACCTACGCAATATTATGTAGATGGTTTTAATGTTATAGTTGATTGGTGTGTGTATAGTTGTGGACGGAAGTTTCCATACACTTATCATGGACATAAATATCATGGCATTATTTAATAGAAAAAAGAACATGAATTTGGTGAATGACTTTTAATTTGTTGGAGTTTTCTACAATCAAAGCAGGGGCGTATATACATAGAGCCCACCTAATATTTGGTTGAATGTCCCTTAGCAAGTTGCACCTTGACCCGACTTTTAAGCACAGTCCACATATTTTCAACATATAGGGTTGAGGTCAGGACTTTGGGAAGGCCATTCCAAAATCTTAATGATGGCCTGCTTTGTCCATTCCACAACCAGCTTTGATGTGTGTTTGGGGTCATTGTCCTGTTGGAACACCCAACTGTGTCAAAGTTTCAACTGTCTAGCTGATGGTTTGAGGATATGCTGAAGACTTCTGAGGCAGTCTTCATTCTTCATTATTCCATGCACTTTGTGCAAGGTACCAGTTACACTGGCAGCAAAAGCATGATGCTACCACCACCATGCTTAACAGTTAATACAGAGTACTTAGGCTCGAATGCCTCACTTTTACTCCTCCAATGATACCTTTGGTCATTGTGGCCAAACAGCTCAATCTTTGTCTCATCTGACCATAAATCTTTTCCAGAAGGCTTTTTCTTTGTCCATGAGGTCAGCTGCAAATTGTAGTCAAGCTTGAAGGTGTCGATTTTGGAACGGGGCTTATTTCTTGGAGAGCAGCCACTCAGTCCATGGCACTATAAAGCTTACTTGACTATACACAGGGACGCTGGTGTTCCAGCAGTTAATATATTATGGTAGGCCTGTGCCTTGGTGGTTCTTGGGTTGTTCCTGGCCATGCAAACCAGTTTTCTCTCAGCTGAGTGTGTCAGTTGGGTCTTATTCCAGACCTTGGGAAAGTGGCTACACCTCCCAGTAAGTTGTACTTGCACACAATTGTTTGAACTGATGATCTTGGAATCTATAGTTGTTTAGAAATGGCCCCAAGAGACATTCCTGAGTAAATCTATGGTCATCCTTCTCAGATCTGCACTAAGCTCCTTGGACTTTCACATTGCACTGTGTTGGTCAAACAAACTCTTTTTATGTGGTCACAGAGAAGCTACCAGCTGTAGTCAATCATCGTCACTAACAGAAAGTTAAGAGGCCTTGGTCTTGGCAAGTTAAAAGACATTTTGGTACTTTCAGCATAACCCAAATATGTTTATGCTTATATTCCAAGGTTGAGTGTAGTTATAGTGGGCTGGGGCAGGCAGAAATGATGTTTTCTAAGTGCTGTAAATATATTTAAAAAGATTGAAATATTTTCTGAAATATGCAGATTGATTGTATTCAATAATACTTTACCTACGTATGTTTTTACTCTATACCATACATACATACTTGTACAGAAAAATGATATCAATGAGACACAGATGGGACAGCAACTGTGAAATCAGCCTTTTTAGCGCAGTAAAATGTTACAACTAATCTACATAGATTATTTTGAAAAATGCTGAGCTACTTCTTTAAAAAGTCCTTCTACTATTAACTATGCCCATATAATAGAGCAAATTCATGTCATAAACACACTACTACTTCTAACCATAATTTTCAACTACATGTGCAAAAAAGAAATCTCACAATTTATTTCACAATGTCTTTACTGAGACTTAATCATTATTTACGATGAAAAAAAAGAAATAAAGGAAGAAAATGTCACTTTAAAGTTTGTTGCTTTAAAGTTTTACTCTATTATCCATGTTTTAAGAGATGACCAGCATTGTTTTTCTTCAGTCTTTAGTAACTACATGTGGAGTTTTTTGTGAATAGTATTCCTGGTAAACAAAAATCTAATACACATTAATTGACTCAAAGATGCAAAGTATGCAGATAAGAACCTGCAAATTCATCCAGTTATCCAATAATGTGACATCAGTGCAAAATCATGTAGATACAGGTCAAGAGCTTCAGTTAATGTTCACATTAAACATCAGAAATGTGAACTCAGTGACTTTGACTGTGGCCTGGTTGTTGGTGCCAGATGAATCCACAAAGGGCCAGTGTGGTTGCAGGATTTCCTTTCAACCAAGCAGAAGCCACACCTCATTCCACCTGTGTTTAATCAGTGGATCTAATCAGTGGATCTTGATGTTCAGTAGTGTGTGGCTTCTGCTTTGTTAGAAAGAAAACCTGCACCCACACCCCTGGTCTATAGGGGTTATATAGAATGGTATGAAAAACAAAAAACATCCCATGGGTGGCTGTTCTGCTGTGTTGATGAGAGTTGTCAGAGGACAGATAGAAAACTATAGATGAGTAGTAAAACATCTTGAAACACATATGTCGAACTTTTAGGTGAATAAGCTACAACAGCAGATGACTACATTAGGTTCAACTCCTCTCAGCCAAGAACAGGAATCTGAGGCTCTTACACTCACATTGGGCAGCGGATTATTGGAAAAGACCAGTTGATGTTTTCCAATAGTCCAGTTGGGATGAATCTGTGCCTACTGTAGCCTTAAAATGGTATATTGGGAGGCTGTGATCTTGCATTGGCTTCTGTGTTTTAAAATCAACTAATATCCATTAGATTATTACTTACTTCACTTGAGGATGGAGAAAAAACCCACACAGTTAAAATCTATGAATGTCATACCATGGTCTACAAGCATGGCCTCTACAAACTCCATCTCCCAGTGTTTATGGTCAAGTTCACTAGAATACTGATTAAACACACCTGAACTTAAGCACAGCATGCCTGTTTAAGCACTTCACTTCAGATAGGTACTAGATTAGATGTGTTAGATTGTGTCACTGTAATTATCAATGCCAAGCCTTTTGTCTTTGTTTAGCTACTGGTTTTTTGTCTCACTGTTTGCCTGTTTTGATTTTGAGACTGTTTTTGCCTACAGTAGTCTGTTTGTGCCTTGCCTGTTTTTGATCATGTTTTTGCCAAGTTTTTTCACCCTGACTGTAGTTTTATGTAAAGCTTTGTGTACCTGCACATGTTTCCTCCACTCCCTTTCTGACAAGTAAACACGGTGTGGTAAAACGAGTTGGTCCATAGTGCCTGCTTTGCAGTCTACAGAGAGGATGGCTTGATTCACTCATGACTTGCTCATATCGTATGGTGGAGGAGGTTCCGCATGATTTGCTCGCTCAGAGGGATTTCGTTAAACACTTAAATCCTTCAGAATCTCAATTTAACCGTAGCAGGCTCGCCTCAGACTCTCAGCCTCATTCATCTTACTCTGGCTGTAGAAAGGTGCAAATAGCACTTCAGAGCAGGTGACTGATAATAAGCTCTCAGTGTGTTTGGTTTCAGGGTGTAGCATGCATGAATATTGATAAGGATCTTGCAAGATGACTTTTTGTTTTGACATATTTGTTTACCTCATAGTACTTTATGCCCATATAGTGCATAAAGTGTTTGCCTGCTGTCTTGCCTGCTGTCTTGCCTATTTTGGCAACAAAGTGACACACTTAAACACTAAAATATTTCTTCATTCTTTAAAATATTTGTGCACCAATTTCTACTGGATATTTTCTACACCTTGATTTATTTATTTTTTTACATTTACCTATTTAAACAAAATTTGTTTTAGAGTATTAAAGTTGGGAAAATTACTGTTCTAGTAGCCAGTCACAGTTTCATGACATATGCACTGAGATTCAACCAATATTTAGAACTACTGTATATCAGAAAACTTACATTAGTAGTCCATGGTCTATTTTTCATATGAGAGTCTATCATTTGCAGTAATAATCCTTAATAATTTGCAAATAATTATAATTGAGATTTTTTTTCTTACTTTCTTCTTGAGAGAAGGCATACTACATATAACATCTTATGCCATCTCATGATGGTTGACAAACTCAGCACTTATCTATAAAAGAGTTACAGCATATTATGTTAAAGCTACTTAAATATGGGTGCAGAAGCTATTTCAATGTGTTAGGCCTGGAGATTAGAGATTGTCTAGACAGGCAGGGACAGTCTGGCATAGTACTTGATGTTGATCCAAGGAAAAAATCACCCTCTGTGTCTGTGGCTACCTGCTTAGTATGCACCTGTTAATATAGCTGTGTGTTTGTGGCACTCAAACGTGCAAATGAGGATTTAGTCTTGTTCGCTAATTCACACACAGATTGATAAATGTGGAACATTTGGGACATTGTGCACCATAAAGGTTCACATCAAAGGGTGATCCAGTGACAGCCAGGGAAGTTTGTTTTTTCTCTGATAGTAAATAACTCTCATTGGATCCCCATTGTTCTGCATTGTTGCTTTGCCCTTTATTCATTTCCTTCTGAAATCAGCCCTCTGCGTCATGCTGTCAGAAATTTAATGAGCTACTCTGGCATGGATGACTACTATTCCTTGCATATTTATGAATGTTTGTTGCACTATTGTAGCAAATGCTTGCCTTGGCAGTCCACAAATGTGTTTAATATAAGTTATATTGCATCTGTTCACAGTCCACAGCAATATCGCTCAGATCTAAGTGTGACATTTTTACACTGGGTGTCTATCCAGTTCTCTCTCTTACTAGTCTTATCATGTCTATGGGTGTGAGGGCCCATCAGTCAGAGCTCTTTTTAACACATGCAATGAATGTGTATCTGCCATTGAATTACTGGTCAGGTCAGTCCCCAGAGGCCTAAAGAAACAAATTTGCAGCACCTTGCCAAATAGGCATGACTAAGACAGGGTCAGACTGCAATTCAGTTTTAGTTGTATAGAACCTTTGCCACAAAGCAGATTTATAGACATCTGGATTTCTATTTTGACAAGGCAACAGACAAGGAAAAACTCCCTGGTGTAATATGTAGTAGAAACCTTGAGAATAACCAGAACCACGAGAGAACCCATCCTCTTCTGGGTGACACTGGATAGTGATGAGAGAGATGACTCTTCTAAAATGGTATTCTCTAAGGTCAGATAGTACAAAGTGTGTTCATGTGCATGAGTATATTGTAAAGAGTCCTGAGATGAACACAGGAATATCTTTATGATTAAAGCATCAGTTTTATGTACAAGTTTACAATATTCAGGCCAGGTTATCCACTGAAGTGAGACTATGAACTGTTCTTGAAAAGTGCAATCTTTAGGGTATCTATTTAGGATCAGTCCACAGCAGCAGAAGGTGAATCACAGTGCAAGAACTCGAAGCAGAAGACATTTCAGGATGGGTCCTCAACATCTTAGCTGTGGCTTATTTCAGAATTTTAATTTTTTTGGCTATCCACTTTGCTTATTAACCTAAGATGGTTGCTGTCATGCTAGCTAGCTTACTACTAATAAGCAGCAACAAATAGTAATGTAAAAGTCTGGGTCATAAATGAAGTGAGCTTCATCTCTTACCTACATAACTGCATAGCTACGATAAATAATTCTGGCACATAATATAATGAACGTCTAACGAATAATTTCATACAAATAAGTAAATATGCTATTAACAAACCGTTTTTTAAATTTATGACCCAAAAACAACATCACCACCAGTGGTCACAAGTAAAAACATGAGATGATTTCTACCTAGCACCATCATGCCAAGTTATTGTACAGCAGGAAACACTCCAAAGATTTAGTGATCTTTAGAGCCAATTTATTTAATTTATTTAAATTGAAGTTAAGTGATTGAGAAGGCACATGTGAAATGCAACAGTGAGTGTAATAAACATGAATTAAATTTAACTCCTTTCTTGATAATACATCAAAATGTTTCCCCAGAACACATTTGGAGGAGATACTAGAAGTAAATAAACACATTGATTTTCATTCATTCATTTTCTTTTCACTTTCAATCCTGGTGGACAGAAAACAGTACAATATGTTTTTTGTTCCTAGGTTTGAATGAAAGCACTAATATGAATCCCATCTTTTCTATTTGCCATAATTGCTTTTAGGAAGAGATGTAGAATGATGACTGATTAAAAAAATATATAAAGGTGTTGCATCTCTGTCATCCATTGAGTGTGTCTGTGTGTTCCTGTGTGTGTATTCATAATAGTTTCATGCCTATATGATGAGACTCCATACTATAAGACCCTAATGGTTTCCTAATAGTAACAATAAGATACTTATGGGTACTAAATCATTTTTTGCAGTATGGTACTTGTTTTGCTTGATGCCATTTCTTTTCTTTGTTGTATTGTTAAAGGGTTATTTCATAAGTCTGGATTTCAAAATAAAGTGTTTTTCTTGAGTTGAGCAGTGCATAACATTTGACTTTTCTCCTACACTGTTATAATAATGTTATAATAGCAATTAAATTGCAGCTCTCCAACAGGGAATTGGATTGTATTTTTGTGCACGTCCACCACGAGTCTAAGTCCTGTTACCATAAGAAGGTACAAGTTGTCAAAATATCACTTTTTTTTCAGGAGACCTTTGAGAGCCTGACCAATGGAAATTTCCATGAGACCAAAATACTGCAAATGATGTCATCACTGCAACCTACACAGACATGACTAGAACTGAAAAACTTTGCTTAAGGGCTTATTTCCAACATGCGCAATTTTGCCAAGCTTCAGTATAATATCAAATCATACATATAGTATCAAAGGTTTTCATGAAGTGTAGTGGTTTCCTTTCTTATCCAAATCATGTTTTCAGATTTGTTTTGGATCTTATCCACATGATTCTCCACTGCCAAGAGACTTGACTCCATTGATTGGAGAGAAACCCCGAGCTTTCTTCCCTCATCTCTAGGTCACAATGAGCGACATCTATGCCTGAATCTGAGCAGTCGGCACTGAGGGACAACTTCAAACCGCCAGACAGCCAAACTGGCAACATTTCAAACTCCTAAATGTCAGAGAGAAGCTCATTTGCAGCACAGGAGAGGGCAAGACAGAGGTGGGGTGAACAAGTGAAGTAGGGAAAGACGAGACCTCTCACCTAAAATAATTTTCTCTCCACTTTAGAGACACAAAAGTGGCAAATAATAAAGGCTGCCAAAAACATCTTAAGAGAGCTTCTAGAGATGAAGAGAGTACTCATCTTTTTAAAGCACACTTAACCTCTTCAAATCCACAGAGAATTCAGGGTCTATTCCAAAGTTTCTTCTTTTACAAAGCTTGACTATGTTACAGTAGCAACCATTGATTTCTTTAAGCAGTAGCTTGTATGTATTAAATTTAAGATTTCTAGCTGTTGTTTTGCACAGCTGGGGATATCTTGGACATCATTATTAATCCACCGGCACCTGGGCCGCTATCTGAGATGATTGAAAATGGTGGTAATGATACGGCTGTTATTTTAAGGCATACAACCTTCAATTGCGATGCAGTGTCCATACATTTTTATGACAGCCATTGGTGACTTTTTTGCAGCTAAATGCATCACACATCATCACACATCAGTGCTGTTATTTAATGTCCAGGATGTTTCTGGCACACTAACATTTCCTTATTCCCCAGATTCTCGTCTCATCTTGGTAGTGATGACAGGGTTAGAATTGCAAAATTCACAATTTTATATCACTGCTCCTGTTCCTGGTTCCTTTTCTTATCACTACTTTATTGCACACCATCTAATTGTCCCTGATGGACCTTTCCTTAAGACAACAGCTCTGAGACTGGTACCATCTGGACCACCTTCTATCAGTATCAGTCTAGATAACCAAGAAGCCATAAAGCCATCAGTGAGGTGTTTTTCAAAGAGAATGCCAACGGTCTTAGCTCATGTTATAAGATAACTGTGACAGAATCTGATAAGTTGTTCAAACAGCTGACACATGTTTGGACAGCATTGTGGGATTAACAGTGTTTCTTCCTTTTTATTTGTCATGGGTGTGTTGCTGAATTTAGGCCACATGAATGGCTTCCAGTTTAGAGGACTACTGTGGGAAACAATGATGCTAACCTGACCGTATCCACTTATAGCAATCATAATAATTTGGTTTTATTCAATATATTGATTCTGTCGGGTATTGATCTTGAAGTTTAAAGTATCAAATATCAGTGCTGGGGTTTATTATGCATGCTTTTGTATTAAATTGTTAGAGCTGGTAATGGTGAAAGAGTTGACCAGTTCATTAATTAAATGTACATGTTACTTTCCTTAATTATGGCAAACAGTGTATATCAATACTTAGGATATTATATATTATATACACAAATAAAAAATGTCCTTCCCAGGTACCATGTTTTAGTTGAAAAAAGTTGCCAAAAAATAGTTGCTAGGCTGCTAGGTAAGTGCATCTACCTAAGAAAACGATCTAATGGAAACATACAGTGTTGCACATAATGTAGCATTTCTTATTTTCACCCTCAATGGCAAAACTTTCGGCTGTGGTAGCTCAGTGGTTCAACCCTCAACTGCTCAGTTGTATTTTTTAATTTTTAAATTTTTTTTTTACCTTCGGCTGCTCCCGTTCCGCGGGGTCGCCACAGCGGATCAAGTCCGCACCCAGATCTGGCACTGTTTTTACGCCGGATGCCCTTCCTGTAAGTCTCTGGATAAGGGTGTCTGCCAAATGCCATAAATGTAAATGTAAATGTAAATGTGTTCTATAAGTGCATTGCAAGAAAAGATGTTATTTGAGTCTGGATTTCTTCATTTTCTGTTTCTGTTTTATGTGTTTTATCAAAAAGTAAGGAGAGTTATATAAGGGATTTGCGCTGCAATTCATTTTAGCTGGTTTTGTCAGTGTTTCCACATACTTGCATGTTCCTGATTCTGAAATTATCTTCGTGTCATTCATATACGTTAATTAAACCATATAGTAAAAATAGTTCCTCCATCAAACAGTGCCTCAGGTGATGTGTGTAGTCCAGCAAGGACCTGTAAAACATATACAGTACATTGTATTATATTACAGTAGAGAGTCACAGTGCAATGCTGTGACAAGGACAGTTGTGTTCTGGTCTGGTCCTATTCTGTTCAGGTTCCATAAAGCTTAGTGGTCTTCTGGTTTTGCCTTGATATCAGTGTCCCTCAGTCATGCCCCAGCAGTTTTCCATTTGCCCTCGTCCCCTCCTTTTTCCCACTGCTGTCACTGTGAAATATGTGTCTGCTCCCTCCTTTATTCCCAATGGGGAATGGAGGTGAACAGCCAGACAAGGCCAAAGACACTCAACCAAATGCTTTGAGCTATTTTTCTAGTCATAAAAGTGAATTATGATGTTTATAGTACCTACATATATGGCTGCATTTTAATATGCAACTCAATTACTCAAACAATAAAACAGTACACCAATAAAATATTGAGAAATATAATAGTGTATATGTTTTGGGGTATGAATTTGACATTTCTCTAAATATGAATGTCTTTGCTGAAGGCAGTTCGAGCTACATCCATCATTTCGATGTAAAACTACCATGATCTCTATCTTGTCTAGTATAATTTCTTGTTTAGCATTACCACTGTTGCCTCTGGTCAGATCAGGATTTCTCTAAAGCTGCTTCCTTACAATGCCTAGTGTTAAAATAGCTATTCAGAAGACTTCAGTTGAATTGTCAGTATCATTTTACATGTGTACTGTATCTATTTTATTATAAACAGCATAAGACAGAGAGGTGTTATATGCACAAATTTGGCTCAGATATTTCACAGTGAAATCATATCATCCCAGAAGATCTTATTGCACTTTTTTTATTTTTCTGTATATTCATTTTTAAATGAAAATGCTCAACTTATTGTTTCTCATGCTGTATATACTGATGCAATATGATTATGGAAATCTGATTTTATAAATCTATTTTTGAGTTAAACAAATAAAATGCTAGACCACAATAATAATATTTTTAGAAATGTCAATACATGATAAAAGCTCCCATGTCATTCACTATGTAAGAAGATCCTTTTTCTGTTTTTTTTATGCGGTGAATTACATGACTTCACAATTCATTATTGAATTGAAATGTATAGCATGATAAAAAGTGGCAATAGAGCAAAACAGTACTTCCATTAGTGGTGACTTTTTTTTTGAAGTTTTCATGTTATGACTTTGTAAGAAACATCAATAACGCAAAGAAGCAGTAATTTCCTGTGTTAGCTGCCACTCATGCTAGTTAGATTAGATTCAACTTTATTGTCATTGTGCAGAATACAGGTACAGAGCCAATGAAATGCAGTTAGCATCTAACCAGAAGTGCAAGAACATTGTTATTTACAGTACTAAGGACATGTGTATGTACAGTCAGGTCTATACAGTGGATTTATATACAGTATTTACAGTAAACTATGCAGATGTGAGTAGTGCAATATTAGATTGTGCAAATATGCAGTATGAGTAATAATGTGGAAAGTGCAATATAAAAACTGCACAATATGCAAATGCGTATACATATTCAGCTGTACAGTATGCAAATGCGATATGCAGGACAATATACAGTAACAGTGAACTAGAGTAATATATACAGAATATGTGAATGTAGTAAGTACAGTATGTACAGTATTGTGTGTAGAGCTTTGAAAAGTGCATTATTGACTGCAAAAATACAAGAATAAATAAACAGTATGGACTGTAGTAATAATGGTAGCAGTAGTCATATAATAGCAGTGAACTGAGTGCAACAATGCAGTTTTAAAGTTTCAATGTGGAGTTTAGCAGCGTCACAGTCTCAGGGAAAAAGCTCTTCCTGTGTCTACTGGTGTGGGAAGGTAGGCTCCTGTGGCACCTGCCCGATGGGAGGAGGGTGCAAAGACCTTGGTTAGAATGAGAAGCATCCTCTATGATGTTTCTCGGCCTGCCCAGGCAGCAGTAGTTGATAGATGTTATATGACTGAGGAGAATTAAATAGTGTGTGATCAATGATTGAGTGAAAAATAGCAAAAATGTTTATAACCCCAGGCACATATCATGTAATATGTGTATGTTAGTCAATTAATTCACTAGGAAAACAGATCAAATGCCACAGCAGACTAATTGCAAAGATGTTGCATGGTTTGCTTGAAGGACATTGCCACCTACTGATGCTGCCTACTTCTGGTTTGAGTAAGTGAGTTGTGCTTGTTGCTGGGATCCTGAGTAACAAGCAAAGCACTCATACTGTCACAGACTAGACTTGTATGTAATCTTTGTATACAATCCAGATAAATATTATAGATGATCCTGAGCAGAATCTCAACAGAAGTCTTGTTTTTGTTTTTATTAAAATACACCTACAAAACAAATTTTCAAACTGAATGGAAAAAAGAAGTTGTGCTCTTACAGATACAAATAAAAGATGTGAAACCTGCTGACTCTTACATAACCTTTATATAATCTTTTAGGTATTTACATAACATTGAGTATAACACCTATATTGTATATTTAAGAGCATAAATTGTGGAGACTGAAATGTTAAAACTCACCAGAGGAAATCAGAAACAAATAACTACAGGGGTTAGACAATGAAACTGAAACACCTGTCATTTTGGTGTGGGAGGTTTCATGGCTAAATTGGACCAACCTGGTGGCCAATCTTTATTAATTGTACATTGCACCAGTAAGAGCAGAGTGTGAAGGTTCAATTAGCAGGGTAAGAGCACAGTTTTGCTCAAAA
>JAOVVH010000020.1:7965784-7980929 GCA_028566435.1 Scorpiodoras heckelii
GTTGAGAAATATCGAAGTCGTGAGAATTCACTGTCCGTTAACTGTTGTGATCAGGCATGACGAAGAGCTCAGCGCTGCTCGGAAAGGAGGACCAGCTCTTCCTGCGAAGTCTCCACCCCCAAGACCTCCTCTGCCCACTCAGCAGTTTGGCGTGAGCTTACAATAGTAAGTAGACTCATCGGTGATTTGTGGTGAACATGAACATTTCATTGCTGTTATGTGATATTGACTGGGTTTGAAACCACTTCTTGAGTTCACCAGTTACTTTCACACAGAATCTGTGTATTGTTATATTTTATCCTTTGGTGTGCCTGTGGGTTGCAGGCAAACACTTGTTATTAAATGTATATTTTTCAGCATTCGAGAGCGAAACAATGGTGTATTGATTCCTCCTGTGATGTCTCAAACTGTGTCCTACCTCAAACAGAAAGGTGAGATCGGTACATAATAACAGTTGGCTAATTGGACACTGGATATCTGTTTTATGTTGTTACTGTTTTTACATCTTCATTTACCATCTGCATGCTGCATACACAGCTGTATGAACACAGCACATAGAAATGCTACTCAGAATGAACGCCTACAAGGGCACATTTCAAAACACAGTGGCTCCTCTCCCTCTCCCTCTCCCCGCCTTCCCTCTCTCTCTCTTTCTCTCCCTCTCTCCCCCAAGGGCTGAAAACAGAAGGGATCTTCCGAAGGTCAGTGAGAGTACAGCTCATCAAGGACATCCAGAAACTCTATAACCAGGGTGAGCTCTCTCTCTCTCTCTCTCTCTCTCTCTCTCTCTCTCTCTCTCTCTCTCTCCCTCTCCCTCTCCCCCTCCCTCACCCACAGCCAGGCAAAGGAGATCAATAGGACTGTCTCCTCTGACGATTCTTGATGGCATCGCAGGCAGCACGCCGCCTGCGGAACTCCCCATTAAGATAGTGTCCGTTTCGACTTTCCACTTCATTAACTCCTCCAATTACCTGTGGAGATTTAACACAAAAATCTGTTAAAGCCCTTCTCAGCTTTGAAGTTGTAATTATACTTATTTTTTATTGAGACATGTCAAATATGTTTAATACAAAAAGAAGACAATAACAGTCCATTTTTAAAGAAACGTCCAGTTGTTATAAATAGCTATTCGTGTTCTGCTTCTTTCCAATAATGTATAAAAGAGTTCAGAGTCCCAGAGGAGAGCTCTATCAGTCAGCAGTATCATTTATCATGTTCACACTTTTACTCATTCCCATTTGTGCTTTCACTCTGCTGCCTTTGTCCTTTTAGACAATACCATCGTTGAGGCATATCTCTTTAGAAAAACACTTGCTTAGCACAATATATTACTGCTTAAATGAAGTGTTTTATAACCTGTAGTCGTAGGTTAGTTAATGAAAAGAGGAAAGGAATCCATTCTTTATTAGGCCAAGTAAAGATGGTCTTCTGTTTAATGAAGAACAAATGGGAAGTGTGGGCTTTTATTGGCTCTGTTTGGAACAGCTGTCCACTCACTCATTTAAAGCACATTAAATATATTTATATTGGAATTGTTTGTGATGTGCTCAGGGGTTGTGGTGCTAAAATGTTGGGGTGCTGCACTGATATCACTGGGGGCTATTGCTAGTGGTGTTTAGAAGACAAAAATTAAATGATCTCAAACATGAGTAACAATCGTCAGATGGATAGTGGGCAATGCAGAGCAGCTATACAACGCAGTTAGTCAGAGTTATGACGGACTCGGCTGTCTATGAGATGACAAGCACAAAGGTACTGATGGAGGTGTTGGCATGAAACTTGAAGCTTTGGAAGCTGATCTTTTTGAGCAGAGTGTACAGCAGAGGAAGTGAGAAAGCTGGACAGACTAAAGCACTGCTGCATCACTATCTTGGGTAGAATTACTTTTCAGTGTATTGCTGTATGGTTTAAAAGTTGGATAAAAGTGCAGTGTATCATTATAAAGTTATTCGTTTCAAATGTTTATTGACCAAGTTAAGCGTCTGGTCTTCTTTAGTACAATAAAAGGTATAAAACTTCTTGTAAGCGATAATTACAGATGCTGTGGATAGAAATGAAGTTGAAAATGTTGCAGTTATAGTATTGTTTTAAAAGAATGAATCCATTGTACAATAAATTTTATGATTTCTCTCCCTTCCTCCTCCTCCCCTTTCTCTCTCTCTGTTTTGCCTCAGGCAAGCCGGTTAGCTTTGAGCAGTACTCTGATGTTCATGTTCCTGCTGTGATCCTGAAGACGTTTCTCCGGGAGCTGCCAGAGCCTCTACTCACCTTCACATTATATAACCCGATACAAGATCTAACCAGTGAGTTTTTAAATCCAGGCCTTAATCTAGCTCACTGCATTACATTTATCTCACAGATACAGATATAAAGGAGATACTGAGTAACAAGTTTAACCAACAACAGAGATACTACAGATTGTATCCATGCCACATGATGACACTAGTTGCATTCAAAAACCATTAAATTTTTTCCTAGATCATGGATCTGTGTTTAACATTCAGTCAAGCTCACTCTGCTCCAGTTTTCCCACAGGCTGGTCTATTTATCCAGTATTAATAATTAATTGAGCGCTCGCTAACTAAATAGCAGATCTATGGGATGTGACAAAGGCATGTAAATGGAGTTCAGTGAGAAGCGTTTTTTTTTACCCTCTGGAGGTAACCGCAGTAGTCTAGGTTTATTTTCCACTGCTAGAAATAACACGGCTCTTTGGTGTTTTGTAAATGTTAAAATTATTTATTGATGTTTCACTGGGAATGTCTGGCGTTTTTCACAGAGGTGGAGAGCAGCTTATGGGTTTCAAGGTGCAAGAAGATTGTGGAGTCGCTTCCAGAGTACAACTTTATTGTGGTCAACTACCTCATCTGTTTCCTGCATATGGTAAGGGGATACACTACACGTCTGACTGCATCAAGTGACTCCTGAACAAACTTTATTTGTTATTTATTTTAAAGTATTTGCGAACTTCCCAGTTTCTTCTATTTTTGCTAATTTGTCACATATAAATGTTTCAGATCGTCCATCTAAATTTAATATAAGATGGACACAACATGAGTAAACACAAAAGGCAGTTTTTAAATGATCATTCCATTTATTAAAGATTAAAGATAAAAGATAAAGATTTATTCAAAACATGTATCATCCATGTGAAAAAGTAAATGCCCCAGTAAACCTAATAACTGGTTGTGCCACCCTTGGCAGTAACAACTGCAATCAAACATTTGCGATGCTTGCGATGAGTCTTTTACATCACTGTGGAGGAATTTTGGCCCACTCTGACTTTCAGAATCGTTCGGCAACATTGGCGGGTTTTTGAGCATGAACTGCCCACTTAAGGTCTTGCCACAGCTTCTCAGTGGGATTCAAGTAAGGACTTAACAAAACCTTCATTTTGTTCCTTTTGAGCCATTCAGAGGTGGACTTGCTTATGTCCTTTGGATCATTGTCCTGCTGCATAACCCAAATGGGCTTGAGCTTTAGGTCACAAACTGACAGGTGGACATTCTCCTTCAGGATTTTCTGACAGAGAGCAGAATTCATGGCTCCATCAATTTTGACGAGTTGTCCAGGTCCTGCAGAAACAAAGCAGCTGCATACCGTTACACTACCACCACCATGTTTGTCTATTGGTATGATGTTCTTATGGTGGAATGCAGTGTTAGCTTTATGCAAGATGTAACGGGATCCATATCTTCCAAGAAAGTTCCACCTTTGACTCATCAGCCCTAAGAATATTATCCCAAATGTCTTGTGTGTCATGTAGATGTTTTTTTTTAGCCAATGTGAGACGAGACTTTGTGTTTGTTTTGGTCAGCAGTGTTTTGTGCCTTGCAGCTTTCCCATGGAGGCCATTTTTGCCCCATTTCTTTCTTATTGTGGAATCATGTACAGTGATTATAACGGAGAAATAAGAGGCCTGCAGGCCTTTAGATGTTTGTCTGGGTTCTTTTGTGACCTCCTGGGAAGGTTCACCACTGTTCCAGGTTGTCTCTGTTTGTGGATTGCTAAGAGCCTTTCCAGACTGGTAGCAATGACGTTGTTACTTTGTTTTGACTGCTTTTTGAGACCTTCTAGCCTGCTTCACATTGACAGACATGTTCTAGATTCAACAGCTCTGACAATAATTATGTCTGGGTGTAGCTAGTGAAATTGAACCCAATAGTCAATTGAATTTGGTTCATTTGTTCATTTATGAGCTAAGGGGGCAGTTACTTTTCACATAGAGCCAGGTAGGCCTGAACATAAATTTAATAAGTTAAATCATTATTTAAAACATTTTGTTTTTACTTGCATTATCTTTGTCAGTTTTTCAGTTTTAATGAACTGAAACATTTGAGTGTGACAACTATGCAAAAAGAAAAGAAATTGGGAAGGGGACAAATACTTTTCACAGCACTATACTAGGCTATTTAAATCCAGTCTTTGGCTGTGTTTACATGCAGTTTGATAATCTGTTAATAACCCAACTGATAGCCCAATCATAAAAAAGTAAATAATTTAAAACACGTTAAAAAACACAGCATTGTGATTTAAAAGATTAAAATGCTGACCAGACTTCCATGCTCCATATTATGGTATAATTGGCATTAAGCCTTGTGCCATGCATGCTCAAAACTTTAGATTGGATTATAAGTAATGAGCATATAAATCAGGATTGTCTACAGTGTGTCCAGTTTAGGATAAATCTAAATGGTTCAGTCAGAATAAATGCATTTAGCTTGGTGAAAATCTCTGCATGTAAACATTTGTGCTTTAGGTTAACTGAAAATTCTGAACGAACTGAATGAGATAAATATACACTGTATAATAAGTGTGGAAAAATGCATATCTTGCCTTCTTGGGCATTGAAAACGATTCATATTGTGGGACATGTTATAAATGACTTCCTCTAAGACACAAGTACCCAACCCAGTTAGTGTGTTAGAGTAGTGAAAACAGTAAAATGTCTAGGACCGGGGTGTGCTCCAGGGCCAGGGTTGAGAATCAAATTTGGATTTGTCAACGTATTCTTAAAAGACAAAGTATTTCTCCATATTTCTCTGCACTCAGGCACAAGTCATCGCCATTCTTAAATCACTCGGGCAGATTTATAGTTCACTGAGGTTGGCATTTACAATTTCAGTGTCTTGATGTTAATGTGAAGCTGCATGACCCCTCTGTACAGTGGAACAGAGTAATCGTCTTGCAGACATTCCCAGGGGCATCGTTACTCACCATGACATACAAATGTTTAATCAGAGGGAACGAAGTATAATTACTTACAATGAACCCCTGTGTACCTAAGCACCTGTAACATACAAACCACCTAAACTGTGCAGCTGCTACAGTTCGCTGAATAGAAGTACGTTACACCGCAGGTGTCTGTTTAAAGACTTTATAGTATATAATCCTTATTTCTGATAAGCTGTATGCCATATGTAATACTTGCCTGATAATTGCCGGTGGATCATGCTAATATACTGTAACATGCATGTTCCCCTGCATTAGAGAGGAGCATGAAAACTACATTCAAATAACCAGTACATTGTTTTTAAACTAATAAATGATGTGACTGTTTAATGAGTGTGAAAATGATGCAGATCATACTCTCTGGCCTTTTGATCTTAATACTGTATTTGTTTAATGTAATAGTACATCTATAAAGTGCTCTTGTATGGTAGGTGAACTTGAATAACTGCCCAGTGACTATAGCTACAGAGTATCTAATACAGTAAGCACTCCATTTTGTATAAATTGTCACTACTTTTCTGTCTCTGCAGGTATCTCAGGAGAGCATCTTTAACAAGATGAGCTCCTCTAACCTGGCGTGCGTATTCGGGGTGAATCTGGTGTGGCCTCGTCATGGCGGTGTGTCTCTGAGTGCCATCACACCTCTCAACATATTCACAGAGCTTCTCATTGAGCACTACAATGCCATCTTTAGCTCCCACTGCCCTCCACAGCAGGTACTGCCCTGACTACTCCACACACTCCACAGTGCCTCATACACACACACTACAGCTCACAGCAGGAAGCCTGACACCTGGCCTCGTTATTATTGCTTGTGCCACCGATATGATGTATCGACTCTGAGTGACCTGTGGAGTCCTGGGGCAAAGAATTTACACTCTGTAAGCTTATTGTACTGTGGACCAAGACACTAAGACTGCTCACTGTGTACTGTATACAACTTTAACACTAAAACACACAGAGGTTATGGTGAATGTACAAACACCATTTCCAGAAAAGTTGGGACTTTCTAAAAATGCAATAAAAACTGAAATCTGTAATTTGTTAATTCACGTGAAACTTTTTAACAGCCACTATATTCAGTGTTTTCAATCTATTTGTAAATATAAACAAGTTTAGAAATTTATGGCTGCAACACACTCATACGTTGGGACAGAGGCAAAATAAGTTACTGAAAAAGTAATATAAGTAACACTGTTCTGGAAGTTTCCAAAATTAGTAGTTTAACTGGTAACAGGTGAGGTCATCAAGACTGAGTATGAAAGGAGCATCCACCAAAGGCTTAGTCTTTGTAGGCAAGGATGGGTCATGGTTCACCAAACTTCATGAGAGAATTGTCGGTCAGTTCAAATACAATGCTTCTCAGCACAGGATTGCAAAGAATTGAGGTCTTCCACCATCTACAGCTCATGATATCATAAAAAGATTCTTGGAGTCAGGGGAAATCTCGATGTATGAAGGCCAAAGGCTGAAACCACTGAATGTATTGAATGAACCCTCAGGTGGTATTGTTTGAGAAACCATCATGCTACTGTTATGGACATTTCCACGTGGGCTCAGGAGTACTTTGTAAAATCATTGTCACTTAACACTGTCTACCACTGCATCAAGAAATGCAACCTGAATCTATATTATGCAAAGAGGAAGACATAAATTAATTTTGTACAGCACGCCAGCGAGTTCTTTGGGTCTGAAGTCATCTGAGATGGACCAAAAGTCAGTGGAAATGTGTCCATGTTTCAGCTTGTTTTGGGGAAAAACGGACATCGGATTTTATGTGCCAAAGATGTAAACGACCATCCAGACTGTTACCAAAGCAAAGTGCAAAAACTAGCATCTGTGATATCATGGAGATGCATCAGTGCCCACGGCAGGGGTGATCTGCATATATGTGAAGGTAACGTTGATGCAGAGACTTATATTGGTATTTTGGAGAAGCTGCTGTCAAGACAACATCTTTTCCCAGGAACTCCATGTCTATTTCAGCAGGACAATGACACCTCATTCTGCTTGAGTTACAACAGCGTGGCTTGACAGACCTGCCTACAGTCCAGATCTGTCTCCTGTTGAAAATGTATGGAGCATCATGAAGAGGAGAATCAGACAACAGTGACCACAGAGTGTTGAGCAGCTCAAGTCTTATAAACGGCAAAAATGGGCAAAAAATCCACTTGCAAAACTGCAACAATTACTATCTTCAATTCCCAAATAACTGAAGGACAGATTTCAGTTTTTATTGCATTTTAAGAAAATGTCCCAACTTTTCTTAATTACTTTGTGATTACTTTTGTTATGATGAATGTGTAAATACATTCAGGTATGCATGTATGAATTATGAGTGTCTCATAAGTCAAGTTTAGCAAATGATCTGAACACTGTTACTACCCATCTCTTTGGATTTATTATAACCTGATGTTAAGTCAGATGCTCGAGCAGTGGCTGCAAACATTGTCAATGCCATATACGGTACCGTACATTAATATCTCTATGCATATTACTTCTAAACAGCATTAATCATACAGCTGCTCACTCAAGCGGTCATGTACACACATCTTTATCCAGGAACACAGGCGCACCCACACTGACTGAGTAAACACACAAATCAAAGCAAATTTCCCCTAAATTACAACTGCACTCTAGATTGCCATGGTAACCGTTCACC
Organism: Scorpiodoras heckelii; assembly: GCA_028566435.1. Taxonomy (NCBI): domain Eukaryota; kingdom Metazoa; phylum Chordata; class Actinopteri; order Siluriformes; family Doradidae; genus Scorpiodoras; species Scorpiodoras heckelii. The sequence continues at coordinate 7,973,679 of JAOVVH010000020.1, forward strand.
AGAGGCAGCAGAGATCATCTTGAAGGCGTGAATCGTAACAGCACCGAGCTGTTATGAAATTGTAATAGTCCATTTTTATGGTTCATTGGTCTATTTATTCAATTTTACATTCCACTAATGAGTTATGTAGACTTGATGTGTGTGACTTGATACCAGATAATCACTGAAAGATAGCAGGCTGCTCAGTATTGATCTATATTTTTCTCACCCTTCAACATTTAGTTCATTTTACTGACTCCCTCTGCTCATCTAGCACATATTCTGGGTAAAAGTGCAATGATGGGCCTGTAATGAGGTCAGACATTGTTTAAAACCCTCCCAGGGCCTAGAGAACAGTTACTGTTCTCGGTTATCAGCCAGATTTTAATGCTTGATGACAAAAAGTGAAGTTTGTCTATAGGTTATAGAAGATTATTTTCCTGTAGGGTTTGTTACAAGGCTTAGTGCACTTAGCAATAGAATTGCTAACATAATTCAATTGTAGCTTTTCTGTACATGTTTGTGTCTGGTTTTATACTAAAAGAATATACCTGTACTAAACTCTGAATTGTTACTGATAATGTGAATTCATTCCTGATAATAATGTGTTAAGCTATTTTCATAGATAAAGTCAAGAAAATGAGGATTACTTAATAAAGTCTCACAACAATCCTTGCATCATTTTTATATGAATGTTCTGTAGATTCTGTAGTTTTTCTGTTTTGCGTGTGAACTTTATAAAAAGTACCGGAGCATATCAGTCACATGGTTTAAAAGCACTGTAATGAATGTGCTGTACGCACACGCACGCACACACACACACACACACACACACACACACACACCATACAACACACTTAACAAGACTCCAATTTTCCATGTTTATTATTGATTCAGTTTTCAATAAGAACTTGGTACAAAAAAGTGTGACTACTCTTTACCATTTACCAACTTCCATCGATCAACTTTGAATGCATCATAAAGAAGAAAAAAAACTACATTGGCATATGTAAGACAAACACTTTCCTATACATACTATCCACTGGACAGTCCCCTTCCATAATGACAAAGCAAAAAACACTACTCTGACAGTCCGAAGACGTCCAGCTAACAGTTGCCTTGTTGCCTTTTCGATTTCAGTTTTATTTTTGCTACCTTTTCCTCATAGCATAACGGACACATCACACATTGCAAGCTAAATGCATAATTGGCAAACAATAAAAAAAAAAATTCATGTTCTTCTTGTCTCTTTTCTTTCTCACGTTCATTGATAAAAGAATATAAAAAAGTTTCATCTTGTTCAACGTAGTGTCGAGTGTATTAAAATAGATCTGTATAAGCACGGCACAGTTTGTCCCGGAGAAAAATCTGGAGTACAAGGGGAGGGTGGACTGTGGAGGAGATGGGGACATGTCTCATATGATGCAGAAGAACACTCTCACTATGACGAGAGCTCTGATATGGGCAAGTTTTTTTTTTGTTTTTGTTTTTTTTTATGTCAACTTTCCTGTTTGCAACATGGTTTGATTCTAATCTATATAATGTAGGCTCTGCAGTTTCCTGTCAGCTAATCCCTTAGGGTCGGGCATGTCTGCCGGGCGTGGGTGGTGTAATGGGCCGGTGGGTGATATGCATGTAATACTTACATTTGGATCTAGATGATGCAAACTGGTCTGACGGAATTTGAGAAATTTACAATAATCTACAGACCATGTCTGGAATCTATGATATGCACTTGGATAATGTTTACACATCTGTAAATCCCATACCTGTGAAGCCCTTGTGTAATGACAATAGATCATGACGTTGGATATCTCATGAGTTGTTTGCTTTTTTAAATCTGTCATGGTTATTTAGGAATCTTTCGATCAGGGTGATTCCAGCAGAGCTGAACGCAGTTCGAGACCAAGTGACCTGCACTGTTTTATTTCTAGAAACAAAGTCCTCTGCTCCACTGGACTGTGATCAGGCCCAGACCCTGCTGACTTGGGTTGAACACTGAGCACTAGCTATAGACATAAAGCAAAGGCAGATCAGCTTTTCCTCTGCACGGTTTGAGAAGCAGCCTGCCTCACAGGCCAGGTCACAACTGCGCACCTTAAGAAATCCTTTGTAAGAACAGGAAGACAAACTAGTAAAGGTGACGCACAAAATTGTCCTTTCAGAAAACTTAATTCCAGGTAAGATTTTTCATTTTAATGTGATCTATTGAATAAACCCTGGCGTTATCTAATCTTGTTCTTGAGGCAGTGTTCATTTAGTCGTCTCGTAGATTAAGAAAATTAAATAACCAAACAGACACAACTCCAGTCAGGTGTGTCCTTGCAATAATATGTGAAATTGTACATAATGTCAATGTGGCGATTAGGAAATAAGGCATCATTAAAGCAAAAACTACGAACACAGACGAGACCGAGAAGATAAAGTCGATGGTGAAAGACGGGAAAGGGTTTTTTGGCATATCTTATATACTGGAGATGGAAAAAGGCTTTGACAATAGGTGCACAAACTTATTGGAGCTTGAATTGCCCTTCTAATGTCCACTTTTTGCTGTCAGTGCAACAGAAACAGAAAGAAACATCACTGATGAGGCGCTGATTGGAGTAACAATACAGAAGAAAAATCAGAAGGACCTGTTATAACAATACAAGATATGTACAACAATCCCATCTCTCCAATACTTCAATTCACAATTATGAACAGGCATCCGCATGAAAATACTAAATTCTTCACTAGAAATGCTAAATTTTGTAGTCATCTTAAATACTTTGTTCCTTTATCTCAACTCTATTAATACTGAAAAAAAGGTATTCTCTTTTTTTTTTCTTTTTCTGTGTTTGTTTGAAGGCTCGTATGCTCATAAGTACATACACAATGAAATCCACTTTCCAGTCTCCTTTTCACCTGAATAATTGTGGCGATTGTTGTTCTTAGGAGAATGAGAACGATTTCTTTTCCTACTGATAGATCACTGTACAGTCCTCTGTCTCATATGTCTTGTTTAACTACCGCTATTCTAATGTTCTCTCTCACTATATGTAGAACAAGTATCCCCCCTTTAAAAAAGAAAATTATACTTAAAAAAAAAAAGGCTTTAACTACATAAAATACTTTACATATTCATGACGACATGGTGATCTGCTCATTTGTCATAAATACATTAAGGCCAAGAACATTTAGTAAATTAAAAACAATAAGTTAAAAAAATCTCTTAAGCACTGTAGGTGTTGGGTTTAAAAAATACTTATGAATTGAATTAAGAATATACTGTAGTTAGTATTGATTTTATTTCTTTATATTTTTTTTTCCTTAAGACAGTACAGCTCTTAGGGGCGGGGGGACCCACACTGGCCAGAATTCACTCTCCAGTTTCCATTGTGAGTATCTCTCATCAAGCTCAGGAAGAGCAGTGTGGTAAAAAGAAATGCACATATGTTGTTATGAATAAAGTGTTTTTGCCTGCAATGGGCTCAGTTGTTGCCCTGGGAGTGTAGCACACTCTTGTGCAGCAGTGTGGAGGGCCCTGCAGGGGGTGCTGTGGAGCTGCTCGTGCTGCTGGTGGAGCATGGTTTGATCCAGGGCAGAGAGAGCAGCGCCGCGCCCCCTGAAGTGGTGGTGGTGGCCGTCATGGTGACCTGGATCATGTGATCACGCTGGATGAGGCGGATTAGGGCTCGGAGACGCTCCAGGGACGCCTGAGTCTCCCTCTGCTGGCTCAGCAGACGTTCCTTCATGTCTCTGCATTTCTGTAGGGGGGACACGCAGCACTTGATCATCACATTCTCACAGAATATTCAACACTCGTTTAAGACGTGGCTGCAATCTCAAAGACACCTCAGTCCACAACTCTGGTTGCTGTGTTGAGTCCGTAGCCCCATCGTTGTGTCCATCATGATTGAAAAGTATAGATAAACAACTTCATAAACACATCCGTGCATTTCTACAGATTACAGATCATTACACTTACTTGGTAACACTAACCGTACACATAACAAATCCTATTATTGCAATCATGTTTAATAAACTAGTTATAATGATAAACTGCTCACATTTTCGTAGTCCATGTGTATTACTTATACAAACTAAGTATTTTTTGTTATGGAACTTTTTGGCTATCTGGGACCATAATAATGGAAAAGAAGCAGCCTGTATTTGTTTATGCATTATTGCACAGTGAAATTCTTTTCTTTGCCTATCCCAACTTTCTTAGGAAGTTGGGGTCAGAGCACTTGGTTAGAGATGATGCAGTGCCCGGGAGCAGCTTGGCGGTGCTGGGGTTTGAACCCCTGGTCCGTCTGATCAGTAATTCACTGCCTTAACCACTGAATCTCTGTCTAAGTGCATCTTCCCTTGTCTAAGGATGTCAAATAACACCTTATAAGCTTTTCGGTCTCTTCTCCAAAAAGCACACACAAGCACAACATCTGAAAGGAATTATTTAAACACTGCCAGCAAACACTGTCTGACTGGTCATATACTGGACCTCAAATGTAGGAATAAAACATGATGACGTTTTCTGTTATAGGAAAACAATCTTTGGCAGGATGTTGTGGTGCCAGTACCACCCCAAACATCATCCGATAACAGCACAGCCCACCGTGTTTTATTCCTCTTACTTAAAAATCTGCTAATATGTAAAGCTTTTGAAAAATATTTTAATGAAGAACACGTTTCTAGTTACATTTATTGTTGTGGAATCTCTGTGAGACAAGTTCCTCTTTCCATTAATGTCAGTTATAAACATTCATTTCTTTGCCCCTGTATGTGTCAGAAAATTAAACTTGGCTTCTGTACTTAGCTTCCTTTGTGCTTTAGTAGAGGAACATGAACTGTACCAAGAGTGATTTGTTGAGTCTCTGGTCTTCTTCTTTCAGGTGTGCACACTCTTTCTTCAGCTCAGTGTTCCTCCTCATCAGTCTTCTCTTCTCCTCCTCTCTCACTACACACATGCGCATATAAACACCCATTACACATCATCAGCTACAGACAGAAGGCATGTATGTACAGAGTTAATGCACATGTAGAGGATCATACCTGTTTTGTGTGTAACGTAAGACTGAACAAAATTATGTGGCCAAGACAAGTTTTCTTTATTCAGAACCTTGATAAGAGAAAGAGAAAGGAACCCTTCAAATTCGTGCACGTTGCTTTGAAACACCATTAGTTGCTATAACAACCCACCGAAGGTTTTGAGTGACTGACCTTCTTCTGGCACTTAGGGCACATCCACATGCCCTTGGGTGGGGATTTGAGCGGAGGGTGTAAGCAGTCGAGGTGGTAAGCGCGGGTGCAGCTATGGCACTGCTGAAGGTTCCCTTCCTCTTTGCACACGGCACAGTGGTCATCATGCTCCAGCTCCTCCTGCAGCCAGCATGCAAAAAACAAGTCCCACTTTACAGCCCTGTTATCAACATCCTGCTCTGGACATCTGTATTAGTTCAGTATACTGAAGTTATATGACAGCACTGATGATTGACTTTACAGATAAGCGTGGTACCGTATTATCCTGATTACTGTTACATTGAATCTTTTAATCTGGGCTCTAGCTAGGGAATATTTCTGTACATCACGTCTATCAGTTCGGTCTGGTACACACTCTTCCTCATTGAAAAGCTTCATTTAGTTGCGTGAGAATGCAGTCGCGTATTAAATTAAGTTGTGTTAGCTCTGTTATTTTCGAATCAGCCCCTGGTATACAGTTAAGACTATATGTAAATCTGAAAGAGTTTGAATCCATTACAAAATGAATTTCACACAATGATATTCAAGATTCTGTGGCTTACAAGTGATATTATATGTGTGTAGTTGATATTATCTTCTACTGGACATAAACCCCACTATATCAGCAGTGGATAGTGGATCATGGTAGTGGAAGAAAACAAGCTAGTCAGTAACAGTAACATGAAAAATTGTAAGCAAATAAGTACTAATTAAAAATATTTTATAACAAAATATTATGTAAGTAACCGTTTCCACATTGCATACACTCGCTGGCATGTTATTAGGAAAACCTGTTCACCTGCTCATAAATGGAATTAACCAGTTAACCAATCATGTGGCGGAAGTACATTTTGCAGTGCATAAAATCATGCAGATACAGGTCAAGAGCTTCAACTAATGTTCACTTCAAACATCAGAATGGCCATGTTTTTTATGGCCAGACAGGCTCGTTTGAGTATAGCTGAGCTCCCGGGATTTTCACACAGAAAGAGACTCCAGAGAAACTCGGATAAACCAATGCTTTAAAGAGAAAAGCATCTCTGAATGCACAACATGTAGAACCTTGAGGTAGACAGACTACAGCAGCAGAAGACCTCATCAGGTTCCACTGCTCTCAGCCAAGAACAGGAATCTGTGGTAATAATGGGCACAGGCTCACTTAAACCAGACAGCTTAAGATTGCCTGCTTTGGCACCAACCACTCTGCCATAGGCAAAATCAATGAGATCACATTTCCTACCATTCTAATGTCTGATGTGAACAATAACTGATGCACTACATGATACATAATGCACTCTGCTGCTACCACTTGATAGATTGGATAATTGCAGGAACGAGCAGGTGGACAGTGAGTGTAGTTTGACAGAAACATAACGCTATTTCTGTCTCAGTTTAAAATGACATGCTTATTAATATTTGAATGCATTATTTGAAAGTACTTAACATTTGTACATGATTCGAATTGAAATGCATTTTTGTACATCTGACTATGTATAGTACAGCCCTAACGTACACACGACAGCATTACTCATTTGTAGCTTTTTAAAAAATAATAAACCAGTTACAGATCATGACAAAAAGCCTTTGGCCCCTTCTCACCCCAAATACAGAATCTCGAGAGTGGCTACATACCTTCCAACATAGATCCTCAGTGTCTGGCATGCGAACAGGAAGCAGAGAATAAGTTAGTAGCTTGCAGAATGTAGAGACAGGGTTATTCATGGGTTAGATTACAGTTATAGCCATGCAACGAAGCTGAGCACAAAGACATAAAGCTTGAGGTGCTTCTTTTTATAGCACTGTCTCTATTGGTTTTTAACAACAGAGAATGATTTTGTTGGAGAGTTTCCTGGGCACAAAAGAGCTTTCAGTGCTGAACCTTCAGTGACACTGCAGTTGGGTATAGATTTAAAGTTAGACCTATAGTCACACATCTTGTATGTAGTATAGAGATGTATCATGATGGTATATTCTGTTGACTGACTGTGGTCGTTCAAACATCTTCATGCTCTCTATGAATCTGACAAAGGCTTTGATAATTAGGTAATCGTG
>JAOVVH010000020.1:8041147-8051414 GCA_028566435.1 Scorpiodoras heckelii
CATGATTATTTTTCAATTCAATTGTGCAAGAAATGGATTCCTAGCCTTCTGGTCCTCAGAGAGAGAGAGAGAGAGAGAGAGTGAGAGAGAGAGAGAAGGGGGATGGGGATAGAAAGAGGGAAAAAAGGCTCCCTTTTGGGAGTGAACTGAAAGAGAAAGAGTGAGAGAATAGCCAACAGACAGATGAAGTCATCTTTGAAAGTGTTGGCCTGCTCTAATAAAGTAATCCTATAGGTCAACTAACGTGATCTAATCTTGTTACCTTGTTACTCTCTGCCCAGCAAAGAAAGCCACCATCATACAAGGGCTCGAACAATAGAGCGCTGATTCAGGCGTTGGCCTAAATCAATTTTCGATTTCAGATGGTTCACAGAGCTATAAAATTACCCCATTTCTATCTGATGAACGCTTTTGTGTTTCTCTATGTTGGCGAAATTAAAGAAGGTAAACACTGTCGTCTCTCGGCGAAAAAGGAAGAAAAACAGAATCAAATTAGCATCCATGAAATTATCCTTGTGGTCTCAAAGAAAGAACAGACAATTGCAGGAATTATAAACTCCCTGGCACATTCCTTTCACATACGACGCAGTGTCGGCCCTGACGGCTCTTGCCGTGGTGTTACGGTAGTGCAGCATGTCCGTTTCAGGCCACAATCTGCTGAGCTCAGTGTCCGACATCAGCAGGTGAAGTAGGGTACCAGCGCAGCAAGCTTCGCCTTGAGATCCTGTCTGATTTAATCACATCTGTGGTGCTTCTGACAGAACCCTTTAATTAAACATATCTCACACACAGACGCTGTGACGTACACTGCCCCATTCTCTCCCTGTGACAGGAATATGACTTTTGTGAGAGCTCCTTCGATCCTATTAAGGAGGAATTCGAATGGTAGTCGGGGGAGAGAACAAAAAATGAACAGAAAATGAGTCGGAGATAAAAGTCATCCTTTAGATAAATATGCTATAAGGATGAAGTCGAAACCAGTGACGGTCTGAAAGTCATGTTTTGTGTTGTTTTTAAGAAGGTAGTGTTCCTCCGAACGAGTCTGCCTTCATTACTGTCAACGCAATCTCAGGAACAAATAAGAAACTGCAAGAGAACAGAGTGAGAGAGATGAGGAGGCGAGAGCTCTGTGTTTGATGATAAAATGTGTTGGCGTGCTGACGGTGCGAGAGTGCTCAGTGCTCATGTCAGGGGCTAATCTGCTGACCACAGGCATCCTGTTGGTCTCTCCCGGTCAGTGGGCTGCAGGAGCACTGGGTTATCAAGTCAGCGCGAGGGAGCACAATACAAACAAGGAGAAGTCAATATGGTGGCTGTAATCTGACCACTCTGACTTTTACTGGCAGGTTATCATCTAGAAACGACAGATTTGAGCGCTTAGGCACTGCTTTGGTAACAGTACAGAAGATGAGTCTTGTCCTGGAAATGCTTTCTGTGTGTGTTTGCTTGCTTTCCATGCTGCTGTGTTGCGAAGTTTGGGATTTACACCAAGGCTTGTGTGTTCCTGCTCAGTGACTGATAAAGCTGGCGTTATGCAAGCTCTTTGCTTGTATACCTCCTATACTCCTAACCGTATGTGCATACAGGAACGTTCTGTGCTGGCAAAAAAATGTGCTAATGCTACATAAAGCCTTGGGAAAAAAATGGTATTCATCGATTCAGCTGAACTCAGTCATTCTGCTGATGGCATGGTAAATTCGAAGACAGAAAGGCAGAACAGAGTTTATGCTGTTGAAAATAGCTAAAAGAGTGACTGACTTGCTTTGTGTGTGTGGCACCCGCTGTGAGAGAATTCGTTGCTACGAGACTCGGGGTAAGGAAAAAGAGGCTGGTGTAAGTTCATTAAAAGCCGGCTTCTGAATGAGCCTGTTCTCCACGGAGTCTCTGGTCACCAATCTTTTGTTCCTGTCAGCCTTGGTAATTACTATAATATGTTAACCCATTCAACCATAACACCTTAACAGACTCTCAGAAATGGTCGACTTCAGTCCAGGGATCTTTATTGCTCTACACTGCACCGAATCAGCATTTCACAATCTGGCTATCATTTAAGTGCAGCATTGAGTCTGTAAGTATTCAGTAACACTCCACGGCAGCTCCAGTTCAGCTCTCTGGTGAATCTGTCATGAGGGAACTTGTGAACTTTAAGCTTAATATCAGCCGCTGTTACCAGAGGATACTGATACTTAATTAGATGTGGAGGCTCTTTTGCAAATATCAATTTTGCCAATATAATTGATCATACATGCTCAGAAATTCACGCAAGTGGATATGAGTGGAAAGAGCTATGAAGTCAGTTAAAACGAGGCGCAGCTGTTACTCTACCTCAGACGACTGCTGAGAAAACATTATATCTGTAGCCTACTTTTAAGCGTTTCCTCAAGCTTCAAATGAAAGACAAATATAAAGTAGAACGTACACCGGGACAAATCTGAAATTATTATGGCAATTTCCGAAGCCTTTTGAATATGAAAATCAAAGCCCTTTTCGCCTCTCTGGAGGATAGTTTCTAGTCTAAAGTGAGTGCAGGGATATCTGAATAGTTTGAAGGGAGTGCTTACCTCGCTTGATTGATAACTCAAGTCAGAAAAAGGAAATATTTTTTAAAAGATTATGCTAATCACACAGCCTTTACAGAGATAAAACATTTCATTATGTGCAGTCTGAAACTGTCTACCGCTTTAACAGTAGACTTTTATCAGGATCATGCTATAGCTCTCAGTCATGGAGAATGACAAACTGTTGTTACTTCTGCACACTAATATTGTCCATAGCAATGTAACTAATCTTTACATTTGTTTCTCCTCGCAAGTATGCGGCACTGAAATCAAACTGGATTTGGATGCGACATTGTATATAACAAGCGGACCACAGATGTCTAGTCATTGCCAGCGACAGCTGTTCTTTCTAGATGGTTTGTTTTGCACTAATGCTCAGTGTTGGTTCATTTTTAATACTCCTCTCTTTACTCTCTGTTTTCTCCTGAACACACATCTCTATGACCTTCCTCTTTTATTTCCAAGATGAACGTAGATACTTAACGTCTAGGCCAAGGCCAGATCATCTTAATGTTAAGAATCTTAACCTCGCCATCTCGCTATTTCCTGTGACCTGAGCTCCACTCACTCCACATCACTGCGACTTGCTGTGCTTCAGTGTGTTACACGTGTCTCTACTGGGAGAACAGTGCGTGTCAGAGGTCTAAACTGCAGAAATGTCCTCTCAGTTTCAAAATGTCCTCTCGGTTGCCGATTTGGAGCACAGCTCCACACCGAACAGCCACTTCAGCTATAACCTATTAAGGCATCGGAGAGAAAATGTTTTCTAAATGACATATTGTAATGTTAATGTGATCGCAGTGCGACGCTAAACATTAGTTAAAGTCCTCTTGTGCACTGATATTCTCCATGCATGAATTTGTACGACTATTAAAATTTATAAATGAGCTATAAAAACTAATACTTTATGGTCATATTAGCCAGACACAATGCTTGCAATAAACATTAGCTCTGAGAACTAAACCACGAAATAGTTTTAAACAATATCACTGACAGCACCCATAAAGCTGTTTCCTGTAGGATTGTTTTGTATTAAATAATAACGTCCATGACATAGCGGCTCTACAAATGTCATTTTAAAAACAACAGAAAGTGCACATAAAGCATTTAAGTGTTTACCTTTTTCAAGAAATCCAGATTCCATAAATATATATACACACACACCATTCCCTGGTAACCTACTTTTAATATTTCATATTTCATCGACTTTTATATTTCCCAACGCATTTTATATTCCATAACAGTCTGCCTGTAAGCATCAAGTTTCCAATCAGCCGTTCAGCTTGCTTCTGTTTCATGAGCAGAATTTCATCATGCAGATTATGTTATGTAAAGTTTAGAGTGACTCCTAAAATGTCTTCAACATTTGTTAGTTGATCTAAATATCAGTTTAATCTTTTTTCTAACAAAGCTTGATTATGGGGACTTTGAATGGTAGAAACCACGACACAAGCTCAGGTAGAAGTAATGAAAAGTTATCGCTTGGAACTGATCTGCAGCGCAGAGCTGGAAAAACACCCCGAGAGTTACATTTTAATTTGGTTGTTGTTTATTTCCAGCAACTGATAGCTTGAAGCTATTAGAGCTTGTCATCTATGTTTCTCGTCCTGTCCTTAAAGCTCTGTTCTCAGGTAATAATGATGATTATAATAATGTTGGACTTCAAGCTGCAGAAACAAAGAGTGGTGTGGATGCAAACGGACTGAGCGTGCCCATTCAACTCCACACATACTGTATAACACAAGGACATGGTCCTAATAAAGAGCTGTGCTTCTCCTGGCCTAATCATTTTCTATGATGGAGAACAAGCACTGATTACAGAGTTAGGACTAAGCCTGTCATCAGCCACCCTTAGTCACGGCTGTACGCCTTCTTTAATCCTGTTTAGGAACGAAACTGTGAAGCTTATAACTTTAGCGCAGGTTATCTAAAGCACACGTGATATGCTCTGAATATGATTTAGCAGCAGAATGTCATGATATTTAAATGGCATCTTAACAGATACTGTATAAAAAAATTCCTGTATGCGTGGCTTGCTTAGACAAAGCAATAGACAAAGCAAAAAAGAGAAAGGGAGAAAGAGCATTTAGGCTGGCATGGCAGTCGATGTGGGTTAATTCACTGTAGCCTTTTCTCTATTGGCTTGCCAGTGAAGCCACATCAGCACTTTTAATATGACTCCTTGGAAATGCCTGCTGCACAATAATAACCAGGCGCTTGGCAGCCCACAGAGGAAAAGAGGAGAGCAGATCTGTCGTCATTAGGGGAAAAAAAGAGCGGTGTTAAGAACAGGTGCCTTGTAACATGTTTACGACACTGTTCCACAATTAGCTCTAAAACCGAGAAAAACACAGCTCTTCAACACATCAGGTTCTGGCAACATCTCTGACAAACTCGGTGTACTGCAGTGACCTTTCTGTGGGACTGAAGACATCCTGAAAGTGTCTTTATAGCCATGCTAATGACTGCCGCTTCCTAATGTACCAATATGGACAGATTTGTACCCTAGAGCGCGTGAAGACAGTAGAGGACAATGTTGGACAGAAACATAACACCACCCTTCCCTTTCTCTCTTCAGCCAACCTCTCCTTTCTCTCTTTTTTTTCTCTCTTTCTTCCTCTCTGGCTTTCCTTGAAGAAGTTATGGCAAAGCTCTCACACGGCTCTCTTAATTAAGCTCAGGAACTGTTTCACATGGTCTTCCCAGCCCAGTGATTAAAGGAAATGGCAGACAAAATGGGATTGGCATGGCCCGGGAGTGTTTGGGAACAAAAGCACTTAGATTTATAGGGCTGGGAGAGTTCAGGAAGAGCCTTCCACCATCCACCACACTACATCTCTCAAGGTGACATTTGGATGCCCTTTACTGGTTCGTGCCTCCCTCAGCACGGCTTCAAACTCATATCTAACTCCCCAAACCTAACACACACGTTCGTCTGAGATTAATCCAGGCCTGAACATGCAAACGCAAAAATGCTTGTGTTTTAGTGAAACTTCCTTTGATGTTCAAGGCAACCTTTAAAAAGCTGCAGATGTGGACACATGAAGCAAAACACATTCACACGTGTTTACCTGCTTTGGAGTCTTCTAGCATACACACTCTTAGGATGAATCATGCATTGCATCAGCTTTATTTGCTCCAGATCCCAAAACACAAAGAAAGACCATCCAGGGCCATCAAAAATTCATCTGCAGTTCATAGTAAGTATAGAAAGTTTCGGATACAGATGTAGATTCTGTGCATTTGTGTTCAAAATATGATGCTGAGTGAATGATGATGTGGCTTTAACAGCCATGCTGGGGAAAAACCTCTGACACGGCTCAAATGTGAAGGAAAATACTAATGCCTTCGAATGAGTTGTTTTGGTGTTGAAAAACAGATAGTTCACTGCAAAGTGTAGCGTCCTGACATTTTGTGAACCAGAGTTATTTTATTACATAGTGTCTACATGTAGTGGACCACTTCCACCCATAATTCCATTACAGCAGATACAGACATGCAAGGATGGAGTTTAAAAGGGCATTTGTTGCTGCGAGTCTCTAACTTGTATAGAATCCAAGTATCTAGCCGAGTTTACACGGACCGATCATAATAGCAAAACAATCTGGCGAACTCCAATAACGATTCCTCGTGATACATTTAAAATGCTGTAATACCTCAGGTGCACTAAGGATGTCCATAGTCTCACCGTAGTGTCGCGATAATATGCTTCTACTCATTTAAACAGGTCACGAGACCAAACAGTAAACTTGATCTCAGACACCCTCCATCCCCGCTCTGAAAAGGCAGCTAGAGAGAGAGAGAGAGTCGCGTTGGTGTTTGTCGACGCTGCTTAATTTCTGTAACCTTTCACCCAGCCCAAGCTGCCACTCACACACAGCATCTGGAAGGGACTATGAGCTCCCACAGGACTGGGGACCACATTATTCACCGTGCTGCCTCCAATCCACCCCTCCCCAAACTACTGTCCTAGGAACAGCCTTCCAAAAGCACCGCCTCTAGAGGTGAAAATGACACAATTGTCATATTCTTAGATCTGTGTTAAATCCATGATCAAATCCTGACACCTTTACGAAGGGAGATGAAAAAATTGTTGACAAATTTAAAAGTGATGTAAAGAAGTGAGTACTAATTTAAACGTGTAAACAACAATATGGTGACTACGAGTATCTAAAAGCCTGTAATATTCTCACTGGATTGCTTTAGAAGCTGAATGCCTCAGGCACAACCTCATGTGTTAACACAGTATTGTGCAAAATGGCCAGCCATGTGTGATTGCCGTTGTCTGTATTTGGCATGAGGAACCAAGGATTCAGATCTGCTCACCCCTGGACCCAAATCTGACCAAATCTATCAGAGTGGCCAATCACGTGCTTGCATGTACCAGGCTGCCTTCCACTTAGATCGTATGAGCTATACAAATGACTCCTGACAGGATGCTGAATTGCTTTTATGCAAAAACGTATACACCAGCTGCTGTGTTTGCGCATTCCCTTGAATGCAGATCTCTAAGATTTTTAACAGTCTACCTATACAGTATATCGTAGAATTTATGAATTCAGTTCCATCAAAATGAGCAAGTAAAGACTCCATGAGAAAGAAGCCAAGTCAAAGTTGTGTCGAAAGCATGTTCAGTATTACTGCTTTTTTATTTCCAGCTTATCTTGCGTGTTAAACTTTAAACCTCCCCCTTTGCCCATTGTACTCTGTCCTAATTTGCTTCTTTTTGTCTTTTACTTTCTTACTACACTTTTCGACCATGTTCTCACACACAATGCCTGATTGCTTTGTTCAGTTCTGCACTAGTGGCTCAACAAACACTGTACAAAATACAAAGCAAACAGAGAGTCTTTAAAAGCGAGACCGCCATATGAGCAGCTGTCCTCACGTTACTAAGTAAAGACTGAAGTAAGCCAACACCTCTTATTCACTAAAGGAACATCGCCCCAAATCTGAAATACGGTACTCGGAAACACAGAGCAATTCTCAACAACAGGGACTCGCATTGCAGCTTCATGACCAAACTCCCGTAGACCAGAGAGAAGAAAACTTAAGTGAAGACGTGAATGAAATCCATCTGAGTTTAACACTGTCGGGAACTTTATTTCTCTGATGCAACAAACTGCAAGAATTCCAAATTTAACCTTCATGTTCTGTTCGTTCTTTAATCGTACCGTTTCCCGTTGCTCCAGGCCACCTTCTTACGTCGTAGTGCAACAGAACTGTAACATTTATTTAATCTTATCGTCATCTCAGTGAGGATCAGTGTATAAAATCCTCTGTGTGTGTATGTGTGTGTGCAGGTGAAAGTATAAATATG
The DNA here is from genome assembly GCA_028566435.1 of Scorpiodoras heckelii. Classification (NCBI taxonomy): domain Eukaryota; kingdom Metazoa; phylum Chordata; class Actinopteri; order Siluriformes; family Doradidae; genus Scorpiodoras; species Scorpiodoras heckelii. The sequence continues at coordinate 8,049,026 of JAOVVH010000020.1, forward strand.
AGATAGAGGGACCAAATCCATTTGGTTCTGAATTATGGACGAATGACGTGTTCGGAGCTAAGATGAACAAGTTAAAATAAGACTCTCAGCTTTTACTGACTCTTAAATCTTCATGAAAGGCTAATCGTAATGCAGTGCAACTACATTTTCTGCTAGTGACGCCATAATACACTCTTGAAACAAAATGAAATGCATGAATACAAGTTTTGCTATTCGAACAATTGTTCGTTCACTTATTCACCTTCAGTAACCACTTTATCATGGGCAGGGTCACAGTGTCTAACACTTAAAATGTATGAATTATGATTTAATCAGCAGATGATTTTAAAGGCAGTGAAATTAACATTTAATATTATAAAAAGTTACGCTACATCTACATTACTCCAGATATAGAAGTCTTTTCGCTTCGGTTAACAGACTGTAACATTTGTACAAACCTTTACACACACACACACACACACACACACACACACACACACACACACACACAGGAACTAGTGGTTATTTAGAGAATCAGCCATTTTTCTGCTGACTGCATTTCATTTTGGAGTGAATCTGAAATTAAAGGCTACCTGCTGTATGTCAAATAGTTATGCTCTCAAACTGTCTAGCTAAGCAGCACTGATCTAAATTTTCCAAGGTGAATTATTTAATATTCAGGTATTAAGCAGTAACAGTGTTCTATTATAACACTATACTATATACACACATTTACCCGTCAACATTGTACTTAATGCATATTTATATTTCATGTCCATTTGTACTGGCGGTTTCTTTGCCATCGATGGCAGGTTCGTGCCACTATATCACTCTGTAGTTAGACAAGTCAAATCGATTTATATCGCTTATTTAAAAACACTGCGTTGTATTGTAAAAGGCCAAGAAATTAAATAAAATCATGTTAAAGTAGGAGGCTTAATAATAATAATAAAATACAAAAGATTAAGATGTGAGGAGAATAACAGATTAAAGGTTAAAAGGTAACCTAAAGAGGGGCAAATGGATTATTAATTCTTAAGTATAATTAAGTCTAACTTTGGCATTTTCTTAAACCCAATCACACTTGTAGTAAAACTACTTTTTCTGGTTTTATATATATATATATATTTTATATAGGACAACTTACAGGGTGCCTGAAAAGTACCAATGAGCAAAAGATTCAATTCAGTTGTATTAGTATAGTGCTTTTAACAATGGACATTGTCACAAAGCAACTTTATAGATATATGTCAATTCTGGGCTTAAATTTTAAGTGAATAAATTGATCTCTAATGAGCAAGCCAGATGTGGTGGTGGTGGTGGTGGCGGCAAGGAAAAACTCCCTGAAATGCCATGAGGAAGAAAACTTGAGTGCATCGCACCGGATAGTGCGATTATAAACATTCTCCCTTCTATAACTTCACACTATACTGTCAGAAAAGTGCGAACCGTGTAACCAGAACTAGTGATCATCTTATCAATATGAGCTTCAGAGTTATTCCTGAGTTCATTTATAATGTTTTTAAAATGACATACTCTACTCCGTGTCATATTTATTATTTACACCATATACCTGCCCTGCATGTTCGCCTTACCCTCTTCTTCTCTGCTGCTATATAACGATTTTGCTTCGTTTGCTTGATGCGTTCCTCATTGGTGTATTTACTCAACGTGTTCCCTTTGGCTGCTGATTTTCCAGACGCCCTGTAGGACATCGTGTGTGACTGAATGTACAAAACCCTGAGGATGCCGGTCACATTAATACTTCATCAGCAGGCTAAAATCAACTGCATGGAAGAATAAATTGTCGCCTGGTTGTAAAAATGACCCGTGACCTTGACGAGAATGACACTCATACACACACACGTATTACGTGTCAGATGTATCGCAGGGGTCCGATATTTACTCTTCGAGCTCCAGAGGCGTACGGAGTCTGTCCTGTAACTGTTCTCAGAGACGATGGGAAATGAATGGAAAGGAATAATGGCTGCGTTCATGTTAGGGGACTGAACGGTGTGTCAAAACATTACACCACAATGCCACGGACACACTACTTAGGGCGGTAGTGTGCACTTTTAGAACGTAGCCATAGTAACAGTGCATGGTCGAAAACAACTTCCTTCCTGTGTTGTAAAAACGGGTGAGCCGATAAAAGCTCTCGCGCTGTGCTGACTCGCCTTTTCTCTCCGTCTCTCTCTCTCTCTCTCTCTCTGTCTGTCTCTCTCTCCATCTCTCTCTCCATCTCTCTCTTCCTTTAGCGCCCTTCCCCCTCCTCCCTCCTCCTCCAAAAACAGCATCAAAGCCATCAAAATGGTAATGTTGGGTATGAATGAGAGAGACCCCCATCCCCCTACACCGCCAAACTCTGCAGCAGACTTTTTTCTTTTTTCTTTTTTTTTTGCTCCATGTT
>JAOVVH010000020.1:8058443-8070422 GCA_028566435.1 Scorpiodoras heckelii
ATCTATCTATCTATCTATCTATCTATCTATCTATCTATCTATCTATCTATCTATCTATCTATCTATCTATCTAGATATAGAATATACAGAATCAATGCAGGCATAACATTGCAAAGGTTTTGGAAAGGAAGCCATGACTAGTCAGTGTCAGACAGACTTCCACCCCCATCCTGTACAGGGAGGCCTGCTTTTCTGTTGCTGCTTTGCTGCTACATCAGCTGCTACTTTCATTTCACGGCTCAGCAGTGAAACTCTCGAGCTCCTCTCAGTAGACGAGCAGCTTTTTTATTGCAATTTGCCTACTGTAAGGCCATTATCTCATGGGGTATCACAGCCAAAAGGTGACTTCTGCTATATTATCCCATCATTTACAGTAAAGTCATTATCTCATGAGAGATAAAAAAAAAAAAAAAAAAATTCCAGCTACAATATTATATCACCCCTTTAGCCAAGAACAAAAGGAAAATTCATGCACTTTTATTTGTGGGTTGCAAAAGGGATAAAACCAGAAACAGGTGACCCATATCATGGTGGGTCATTGTTTAAACCCAGGATGATAAATTAAGCAGGAATTTAATCAGCCTTCCTGTGTGGGGTAAGTCCTGATATGGCCATAAATCAAATGAACTGGCTTCCTGGTTCAGTAAAAAAAAAAAAAAAAAAAAAAAAAAAGAACACATTTTCTTTTTGGTACACCAGCATGATAATTAATAACGGTAAGCCAAACCTTTTTGATTTTTTTCTTGAACATGTTTAAGGCATAAGGTTAAAAAATCCACAAATTCATAATTTCCAAGAAAGTGCTGTGTACAAATGTGTTGACAAGAACCCACAAAGATATAGAGAACCATGCCAATACATCATACCACATGTAACAAACCAATTTGGAAATATGTTTAAAATATTGATCAGTGCAAGAAATGCTGTTCTACTCCAGACTCAAATATTTAACAAAATACACAGATCTAGGTTATGTAAGGTCCAAGACTTCACTCTTTATTTATACAACCAATAGTCCCCATACTGAAGTAGCATTATGTATGTCTATTACCTCAGAGACACAGTGACCTTCAAAAGCATGGTTTTTGACTGGCATTGTAAGTCAGGACATCCCTCAAAGATACCAATTACTTCTGACATTTACAAATTCAAATATATGAATGGCAAATACATCTTGCTTGCCATTCAGTCTTGAAGACATATCTGTGATTGCATCTTTTTTTCTACTCACATTTGAGCAATCATTCCAGACTTTAAATGCACTATTATTTGATAGCTCTTTCACAATATATCACAAAGTCAGCAATCTCAACATCATTAAAGTTATTGCCGCATTCATTTTCCTACTACACAAGTATTAGTACAAACATTTCTTTGTAGTAGGCTTGACTAAAACATAAGTTTTGTATGATGTAGAGACTGCTGCTGATTCTTTTCAGAGGCCTTTCCTCTGATTCTAATGGCTGATTGAGCAAATAGCACCGTTTCCTGGAATAGAGCAGTCTCTGTCACTTGTGCTCTGCTGTTACTGTACACATCATCCATGGCGAGCGTGGCTGAGGCGCCCTGGGCTGTGCTTAACGTACATTATAATCTGCCAAGCTTTCTGCTTCCTCCAGGCTGCTGGATGAGTAAGCATGTCAGCAAGCCAAGTGGAAAACAGCAGAGACAAAAAAAGAAAGACTGAGAGGAGGGGAGGTGTGAGGAAGAGGTACTGGGACCCATTATAAACCCTGCCATTTTTTAAGTTCTCAGAATTTTGGTGTGAAACCTGCTTTTATAAATAGGTAGCCAAACCAGCATGCTTTGGTGAAGTGTTAACAGCAGGCATCCTTCTTACCAGATGCCATTCGCACCAGCCTTTTATATGTTTCTTTTACATGCTGGATCACCAAAAAGAGAACAAACACAGTTACTCTCAGATGTACCAGTCCACAAGAGTTTGACCAAGCCAAGGATTGTGTAAGGACCACATATAAAGATAGTCAGCGATTCTGGTGTAAGTTAGCTGGAACTCGCGATTTTGAAACTCACAATCCAAACCAATACCATTAAATGTTCTTTCCAAATCCACAACCCAAGACACATTCTCACGGGGGCTCATTTATCACACTAGATACAAACAAATTGATTCGGAAATCATCTGCAGGAACATTTACTTAACAAATTTATTGCAAAAATGCTAGTTAATTTCGGGAAATGTTGTGTACTATTTAGTAATTGATGTACCTGATGATTAGAAGTGGTTATTTGGATTCTCCAGTCAACTGACAAAAGGAAGAAAAATAAACTATTAACTTACATAAGACAGTTTTTTTCTGCATATGTGTGTAATGTAATACATTCAAGTTGGGCCATGTTCTGTGGTGGATTATACGATATATTGTTATACTGTATAATTATACTAACAAACACTACCACCACCTGCTACACTACACACATCAGTTAAAGATGCATTCTGTACATTGGTATAAGCTATTTTTTCTAGGTAAATAAATTAACTTGTACATACAACAAGCCTTTATGAACTTTTATAAATCAGGAACAAGCAGCTAATTGAATGTTGAGCAAAAATTGATAGATAAGAAAAATAGAGGATTACTCTGACTGCATAGAATCATCCCTGCCCCAGGAATCTGACTATTCACATAATCAGCATTAATAATTATTAACAGATAAGTAGATTATCATAATTGGGGGTTAAATAACATTAGCATTTTTTTTTTTTTAGATTAGATAAGTAGGCTTCTGGGCTAGAAAACCCTTTTGGCAAGCCCACTTGGGTTTTGACTTGTCCAATACGATAGCTAATGAATTTATGATTTGTGCATTCCAATTTAGTTTTTTTAATATTTGAGAAGAAGAAAATGTAGTAAAAGGTGTTTTGAGTTCAAAATTGCTGACCCCATCTTTAAAGTACAGAAGAAATTGATATGAAACACATACGACATTAAGGCAACTTTCAGTAAAGCCAAGTTTCTTAATCATGCTCCTTTTGTTTCTCTGTCTTTTCTCTCCAACTTTGATATACACTTGGACTCCCAGTGAGGTGGTGTGAAAAGATTTTTTTGTGTGTGTTGCTTTCTCTGTTGTGTAGGTGGGGGAAAAAAATGAAATTTAACTTTCTAGGAGTGACAAACATCAAACCAAGTTCATATGATATACTGGGATTAATTGTTACAGGTCCAAAATGCTTGGTTCGGATACTGAATCTACAGTATCAATACTTCACTGTCTATAAAACCTAAACCAAGCTTCTGGCAAGCTGTTTGTCTGTGAATGGTTACAGTCATGCACTTACTGTAATAAACAGAGATAAGTGGAATACTAAGTCTCAGAGCCAAATTATTATGAAATGTAGTATCCTCAATCTTCAGTAGTATCCTCAACTCAGGCAAAAACGGTGGCTTTATTTTGCAGCAGGACAATGTCCTACTGGCCAAGCCATTTGAAAAATGCATGCATACAAAAAAGACCCACTTTTTAGTGGTTATTTTGTGCACAAGATGCAGTAAAAACATGCTGTGGATTAATTCTAATATAAGATCGCTTTCGATAGTAATGCATTGCCTTGCATCCTATAACTAGAGGTGCTCAATCACTAAAGTGGTGCTCTGTCATTTTTAGTTGCCTCAGTGAATAAAAGCATTGGCATGGAATATTGCACAAAGCCCAGGGTACATGAGCCAAGCAAGCCTCACTCTGCGTTAATGAAAATACATTACGCTGCTTTCAATATCAATAGGCACTCAGAACTGACTGTAAACATTACTCACATGAACATGTAAAATCAGGATTGCTGTGTGTCGTAATGAAAGGTCATGTGCTGTGTGAGCTTGATGTTTCTTTACTTTTATTACAAAGCAATCAGAGTTGTGCTCTTTCTGACATTTGTTGCTTTTCTTAACAGTCAGAAAGATTTTTCTGCTATTATATTCAATTCAGATTTCTGTTACTGATTCCACTCAGATTTGGTTAATGAAGTTCGTTTTTAGTTTTTGAAGTAAGAATGCGACTTTTAACTTTGAGTCACCTTGGTACCCAGACTGAAATGATTTTGAAAGGTGAAACAAAAAAAGTCAGTAGTATAGCAATATAACACTTACATATTTATCTTCTTTTAAAAATTATTTTTATCCCATTTTCACCCAAATTGGTCAGTATAAATACAGTACCCAACTGTACTGTAACTGTAACTGGGCTAGTACCATCATGGGTACATGTTTCAAACCTGTATTAGTGATCTTTTACCTAAGAAGATGTATGCAATACCCCTTTCAGCTATATCAGCAGTCCATAAGTCCAGTGAAGGTTCTGAGACCAACCAGGGAAGGGGAAAACCTAACATGTGCTTCCTCAGAGACACATGAAGCCAGACACTTCCTCCTTTTTAAGCTGCAGTGTCTCAGGGCACTGCAACACCCTCAGATGAATGCGCTATCTACCCTCTTCTGCATACATGAGCTCACAGATGCCTGTGATTGTCCAGTGTCACTCTTACTGACAAGGGAGAGATTAACATCATCCTTCCCACCCAAAGAGCACGGCCAATTTTGCAATACTGTCATTATTTGATTTGCCTAGTAACTTGTGATAGGGTGAAAACCTTTGCCGTTGTACTATTCAAGAACGCTGCATTTTTTATCTTCTTTCAGATAAATCAAACCATTAGAATAATTCACAGACTATCTCTAAAAAAGTGAATTCGAATCTGAATGCTGATGCTGCTCACGCTTCTGTTCATTTCGGCTTTTACTTAGCTGCAAATGGTGCCACTGCTTTATCCCACACACACACAAAGGAGTGAATTAATTCCTTATCATGAAGATGAACTCTCCGCTCGGCACAGTTGCATGATTACCATTTTGCCTACTCAAGTGGAAGAACAAACAAACACTCGTTTATAGGCCATCAGGCTCATGAGGCATTAGTCATCAGTAGATGAGGAGGATGTTCGGGGAACAGGCAACACTCCAGGGACTGCTGTCAAATCAAGCTTTGAGATCAGGGTTAGTGGATTCCAGAGGATGAAATGATTCTGGAATTAAAAAAAAACACTGACTATAGAACTGTACATTGTGCAGAAAAGCACAATTATGTCTAATTATTGAAGTATTCATCTTGGTCAAACTGTAGTGTATGCTATTATTCATAATATAAAAACAGGTCTAGTCAGTGGGCCGTGCATTTTCAAATTTAATGGCAGAAGCAGATGTGTAAGTTAAGACGGTGAATTCATCAGAATCATCTTGCCATGCTTTTCATTTCAGAACACTTTATTACAAACACACTGAACATGTAAAAAAATGTATATGTAGTCCCACAATTACAGTGGGCTCAAAGAGAATATTAGTAACGCCAGGATAAACAGTACTGTGCAAAAGTCTTAGGCTCCCTATTGTTTATAGGTGCAACTTTTCCTATTGATGTTTTTTTTAGTTCTGCATTATTGAGTCAGTACAAAAAAACTGTATATTTCCATACGTTACCATTACATAACAGACCACTTTTCAGACAAAAACATAATGAAGGCTGCTGTGTTTTGTATATAAAAAAAAGAAGTAAGTGTGACAGTCAAAGTCTCCAGAAGAGCTGTGGCAGATTCTCCATCAATAATCAATCAACACCAAAAGTTGTACCGAAAACAGTACTGTACATGAATACACATTTTTGTTTCCACTTTTTACCTGCTTGCTCCCATTCCTTGGGATTGCCTCGACTTACTCAGGTGTAGGTTTTTATGCCAGATGCCCTTCCTGAAGCAAGCCGCCCATTGAGACCAGCACTGTGTGTGCATTGCACCCCTCGGTGGCTGGGTTGAGCAGCAGGTTTGGGCACTTGCTCAGGGGCACAACAGCAGCAGCCCCAATGTTGGGGCTCAAACCCCTGACCTTCTGATTGACAACCTGGATTCCTAACCTACTAGGCTACCATTGCCACTCAACTAGTAGCCTGATATGACTAGCTAAGATTAGCTAATTGCCGTCAATGTTCTTCTTCTGCTTCTTAAATTTTTTTTCTTCTTCAGTTTTTCATCTATGCTATCATAGACTCCACCAATCTACATGAAACCTGGTATGGTTGTAGCCCCACAGGTCTGATACGGAATATAAGTTTTGTGTCTCTAGGTGTATGTTGCCCTTCATGCTAGCGCCGCCTGACCTGAGGTAGGCTCAAAGCACTTTTTGGGCAATAGCTCGAAAACTGTTTTGCTGACTTCTGAGGACAGCCAGAGGTGAAGCTGTAACTTTCTGTAACTTTCTGATGCAGGAAAGTTTGGGGTTCAGGATGGAGAACTTTCTGAGTAACAAGACAAGTTGTCTTGTTAAGTTCAAGAGAAAGAAAAAGGAGTCGCTGTTACAGGAATTTCTGTTAATAGGTTGCATAAAGCAACTGACAACAAGAACTACTTTTGTTTACAGATGTTCCACAACATTAAATATTACTCTAAATGTACAAAAAGTATGACAATATTCTATAATAAGTACATTTTGTAATCTTTGCTGTGGTATAAAAGGAATAAAATATTTCAGGAACTAAAATTTCACACATATACCAACTTGCCAATCTAGATTTGCATGATCATATATACTTCACAATTAATATCAGCTATCTCAGATAGCTAGTCAGCTGGCATAGCCAACACGTTAAATGGCTAAATCTCGCATTCTATAACCTTGGGTAATTTACATCACTAACTGACTCATGCATAACACTCCTCAAATCAGTTTTTGCTGTATTATGAAAAATGTTTCTTTTTCTTTTAAAGCAAGGAAAAATCACCTTTTTGAGTTCGGGGGTGCTTTAAAAGTACACTTCTGTAATAGACTTAAAACACTAATCTAATTTAAAATAGAACAATATTTACAATATTTCCAAGTAGCAGATGTTTCTTGCTCATTTCTTCATTTCAGCTACTGTTTACTTTTTTCTGTCTCAGTCAGAGCACAGTTACACAGAATTTTCCTCAAAATGAGCAAATGTGTTGGGGTTGTTTGAGAAAGTCTGAAGCCTTTTCAATATATGAATTGCATTTTCAGTTCTCTTTGCAGACAGTAGAGGGCTCTAGAAAGGACAAACAGTTCCTTTAAAGACTTAGAAGCACCACTTGTTATACCAAAGATATTTACATCCTGCTTGCAAAGGTGACATTAGGTGTGAGAGTTTGGTCGCCATATCAATATTAACATTTGCTGAAAATAACATTTAATCTCTTTAAGAGACAGAAAAAGTCTTTAATTCCTTTAATTTGTTAAACTCACACTTGTACTACCCTGTCTGATATCTTTAACATAATGTTTTGCACCAGGAACTGGAGGATTATAATATTATACGAATTATTAATTGACTTAATTATTAGTTAAAAGTAATCATATCATTAAAATTATTCCAGACTGAAACCTCTAGAGTCAAACTGCATTTGATCTAAACATGGTTTTTAATAAGCTGTTAGCTTTGAATAGTGACCATGCATGCTCAGCCGTTATTTTTGATTGTGTGTTAGAGGAAATCTAGATAAACACACTGATCTAGTTTAGCCCTTTTAGTACCAAAAGCAGCCACTAGAAGGCATTTGACTGATGTTTGACTGATGTTTGTCAAACATCATATGGCATTTGTGCATTTGTGGGTAAAGAGAACAAACTGTCTCCAGATTCATCGCAACCTTGACTAATTAGAGAAGTCTCTTCATAAGTGCACACATGGACGGACCCATATTAGCCGATGAAATTATTAATAGCACAAAATCAGAGCTTCGAATGGTTATATATATCATTCAGTAAACACAGAAAGCCTTGAAAGCCAAAAGAAATGTAAAAATCAATTGTAAAAGTTTTCACTTTTGAAAAAAAGAAAAAGAAACTCTGAATAGAATTCAGTAACCTGCAATAAGCTATTGAAGATAAAAGGCAAAATGAATAAAAAATATAAAAGAAAGTAACCCTTTCTGTCTTACACATGATTCAAACACAGCAGTGTGTGTGATATTTGGCACATTTGTAAAAGTTACATCAAGACGCATTGGGAAAGAAAATATTACAAGTGAAAAGATTGAAAAGTACAGAATACTGCTGAAGGTTGGTTCTAAAGGCAGATGCTTAAATTAACATCGTTTCAATGTTTCTCCTTTTAATATCTTAAAATTGACTATTTGGCCATTTATTTTATTCATGATAAAGAAGGAACAACTGTAAAACCTAACACTAAATGTTGTTTTGCTATAAATAAAACTTTTTCCTTTTCAATTTAATATGCACTTTTATGACACTATTGAGCTGAGAGATATTTTTATCTTTCTGTGTGGTCTACAGATCTTTAAACATACTGTATATCATATTAGGGTGCAGAACCTATAGCCTAGATTACTACACAAACGTCTGGCTTTCATTCTGTACCATAATAGATTGTTTCGTTTTCATCGTTTCTCATTAGTTGCCTTATGAAAGAGCTTCAAGCAGTTTGAAAATGATCATAGAGGCTGAGCTACACACTGAGTTCCTCCATGGCATATTAAAAGAAATGAATAACCACATTCATGTAAGGTTTTTAATATTGATCTTTAATATAACAAACAAACCGAAACATTTTCAGCGCCGTGCCAAAGTGCACGCAGACAGATAATGTACATTTTGCTCCATTAAGAGCGGCCAATTAAATTTCCTCTTCATTTGTCCATTCAATCCTGTAATTACTCCATATGACAGTTAACTAATTGTGCATAATTAGGGTTTCACTTATCTGTGTTGCCTGATTGACGTTTAAGCATGTCTTGTGAGCAGATCTGCAATTAGAAATGCAGGCAGAAAAATTATAATCATGGCTCCATGATTTAATTAAAAAAAAAAAAAAAACTAACAAGGATGAAGACGTTGCTCCAATTTCAAGTGAAGGCTGAAAAGAGCTGAAAAGAGCTCCAGTGCAACAGGGTACAGAGGAGCTCAAAATGATTTCGTTTTCAGTCATAAGAGGAGGTGACTTATTTGAGGGTGTTCAAATAGGAGTGTAATCACTGATGTAACAGTAGTGATTACTAGCACTAATGAGACAGAATGAGACTGCATAGGACATCTATAGTCAAAGAAATTTGAAATCAAGCTCTTTACAAGTAAAGTACATTATGGTTGTGGCCCATGTGTAATTGTGTAGTAAGTGAAAAAGCCCCTCCATTAGGAACCTGACCATAAATACCCCCCATACCCCCCATGCTTCTTTTTTAAAAGATCGTCCTAGTCTTAATAATTATCCAGGAGTCCAGCTGTGTCATCCTCTGTGTAAATGGAGTGAGGCCTCCATTTTGCCACTTTCTTGAAACAGTCTCCATTTTGATCATTTGCTCTCTTTTATACACCTCAATTGCCGTTGCTGCAATTCAGTGCAATATAAATAATGGGAGAACTCATTAGGGCGAATATCACCTCCATCAGCACAAAAGTGACATTTATAGCTATTAGCAGCATTTTAAAAATATGGTTAATTCATAAAGAGGTCTTGAAAGCATGTTCCATCTCTCACAGAAAACACAATCCTGCACACAGCATATATCTAAAGGTCTATTATTTGACTTATACAGCATGGTTTATATTTACCTAGTTATATGATCATATTCAACATGATTATGGGTAAAATTATTTTGCTCACAATTGATTAAAAATGATTATTGTCCACAATTATTCAGTAATTTAGGATAGTTGGTTTTTTTTATTGTGCTTTATGACTGAGTTGTAAATAGACAGAGCACAGTTTTTTGTGAAAATGATTTAATCAAAAGAACTCAGGTGCTTAGTCACATTAACTGAGTGTTAATCTTAATAGTAAGTAAATAAAAAAAAACATCAACAACAACTTGTGGAAAATCCATACATTTCACATATGATAATGTTTTTCACGTGATTATGTGAGTAATATTTGATGTAAAATATTATGAAAGCAAATTTCACTACGTCATACCCTGAAATTATCAAATCAATAAAAATGGCAAGAGCATGTGACCAAAAAGTGAAAAGTTAGCATATGAAAATAAATTAATTACATGGGAAAATAATCACATGGAAAAAAAAGCACAAATACTCCGAAAGTGGAAAATATGTGCACCAACATGTGAAGTGTCTAAAAACATGACTATTCTCATGTAAAGTTCATGTGACCTTTCTGAAAGGGAAGTGAGTAATAACAACATCACAGCAACCAATTAGCAACTTAATATATAATTCATATAAGTTTTTAATGTGCTAAATGTATAAATTAGGTTATAAAAAGGTTATAAATTAGGTAACGTTGAGCTACTGTGCTTGCACACAGGGGAATTTGTCCTCTGCATTTAATCCATCAATGCAGTGGAACACACACATATACACACACTAGTGTAGTGAGCACACTAGCCCGGAGTGGTGGGTAGTCCCGTCCACGGCGCCCGGGAAGCAGTTTGGGGTTAGGTGTCTTGCTCAATGGCACTTCAGTCGTGTAATAATGGTTGTGCATATTGAACCGCTGACCTTCAGGTCACAAGGCTGGTTCCTTAACCACAAGCCCATGGCTGCCCCCATAACATTTAGATTATAATTATAATACAATCAGTGTGCGCCAGTATATTCCATCTCTTCTGAGAAAACAACACCAACAACAAAAATCCATGTACACATATGCATGGTTTCAAGGATTCATATTAATCACTATTTATGCTGTGATTTGTACATCACTGATAATTTTACATTCTAACATCCTTACTTCATCACATCACAATTTTATTATTATTTTAAAAAAATAATACTTCTACTCCTGTGTCCACATTGTTGTTTTGTTACATTTTCTTTCTTTTGTTCCTTATGGAAGCTTTGATCCCCCTCTCCTTGTCCTCGCCGCACATTCCTGGCCAGCTGGTCAGACCTTTCCTGTGGTCATCCACAGCCTGCAGCTCACTTCCTACTTTCTACAGCACGTGTTCCTGAGTTGGCACAGCAATGAGGGATCCTGAACGTTTGGAGCACAGCCATCTGTTTTCCATCAGATCCCCAAAAGTGTTTCTGAACCAGTACGGCCCGGAGATGAAGTGAAGCCCCACAAACATACTGCAAAAACCTCTGCTGCCTATATTCATCCAGCTCAGTCCACCAGTGTGGGTTTAGCACTGGATATGTTTGATTCTCTACATACTGTATACATTTGAAGTGGATGTGCATTGGGCGGGAAAGTTTTTAGACCATCTCAGCTTGTGAAATGCTAAAGCCTGAAAGAACTATACTATAAATTTGTCTCAAAGAGACACTGCAAGTGTTCCTACCTTTTATAATGTTTATATGAGTTTTTTTTTATAAATACATTTATTTAGTTACAAAATTGGTCCTTGAGAATGATTAGTGTAGAAGCTAACTAAAGGTACACCACATGCACATTCCAGGTACAATATACAGAATAAAAATAAAAAATGTGTCCTTGGTAGTAACACCCCAGTGACAAGGAAAAGTACAGTGTAGTACATTTATTCTGAGTGCAACATAAATCCAACAATTATTATTTTCAGAAATTCCCCTGTAAATATTGTTCTCAATATTAATGGACATTCAAAATTCCACAAATACCGGTATTATTTGTTTTTAAAAATAAAATTAAATAAATAAGTAAATAAATAAATAAATAAATAATGATAATAATAATGATAACAACAACTATAATAAGAAATAATAATAATAATTATTATTGTTATTATTATTAACAATAATAATATTGTTATTATTGTTGTTATTATTATTATAATTACTATTACAATAATATTAATACCACTAATAACATCATCATCATCATCATCATTATTATTATTAATAATAATAATAATAATATCGACATTTATAATAATAATAATATTAATAACAACAACAACAATAATAATAATGACATTAATAATAATAATAATAATAATAATAATAATAATAATAATAATTTTATTTTATTTTGCATAGATTTTATTTTTATTTACTGGATATT
>JAOVVH010000020.1:8187209-8199420 GCA_028566435.1 Scorpiodoras heckelii
GCCCTACACCATACTAATAAATTATTGTGGTCTAAAACCAGGTGTTTCAGTTTCATTGTCTAACCCCTGTACATTGCTGTAGTATGAGAAAATGATATAAAAAGATCATAGTTCTTATCCCGTTTCATACTTTCTAACAAAGCATACTGTGGTTATAGCCTGTTTGGATTAAATAAAACACCAATTATTGTTTCTTGACAAGTTTATACAGAAGGTGAATTTATTTAGCTTGTTCTGCTTTCTAAATTAGAAAGAAACTAGAAAAACTGTTCTACTTTTAGCCAGATCACAACTTGGCAGGGGATAGCATTTATATAAGTGCAATCTATAGTCACAGCATCGTGCTGCATCACATGACAGTGTAGAGCATTATGTTTGACATAATAAAGAACTCTGCCTATTCATTTGTCCACCCCTGGTTATGACAGAAATTTGAACTTATCAAAAAGTAGATAAAAATAAAATTGAGAATCTAAAAAGACTATGTATGAGTCCTCATACCTCAGACAAGCTGGATAAAACATAGAAATAACAGTAGAAGGAAGAGTTCAATTGAAGTCCAATACGTTATCCATATAACAAGTGAATGTAATTTATCTTGAACTCAACCAGCGATTTGGAAAATGAGGTTTAGTTTTAACAGCTACCGCTACAATATTGGAAAATGTGACAAGCACACAGAATACCTTTAAATTTGTGAAAAACAGCCCACAGCTCAGCGATGTCTGTGGCGAAGGTGATATCGGTATCAAGAACGATGACTTTCTGCAGGTCTGATGGCAGGGTCTTAGTCAAAACAAGCTTCATTAGGCCGTAGATACCCGAGTAATGCTTGTTGGGGATCCATGACACCTCAGACTAAGACACACAGACACACACAGACACATGCACACACACAGATGATATTTAGTCAATGTAGAGCTAACGCTTCATGTACAAATACATCTAATTTTTAATCAAATTCATACCTGTGAATATGATCAATAAAAGACACTTTAAATGTCTTATCAGGTATCAAAGGAGAGACTCACCTTCAACTCGTCTGCATCGTAAAAGTCCACTCGCACAGCTGGCACCATCCAGGTGTGGAACAGGGAGGCCAGGATCTGCTTGGCGATGGAGTCTGTGATGAAGTGGAAGTGAAGAGGGTTGCGTCTGCCACACATACAAACACTGTGTTTAACACTTCATGGCCTCAGTATTGTAAGATATTATTTTGCATTTTGTTTAAAAAAAAAAAATGCATAAACCACATAAACTTCATCATTGGGGGATACTTCAGGGATGTCCTGTGGTGTTATTTCTTTTAAGCGTTTAGTTTAATATCTAGTAATATTTAGTGTAAAAATCTCTAAACTCACAGATAATCATTTCTATAAGGTTTCATAAGGTTCTCTCTGTCAGCAATTCATCATCAAGAACGAACACTGGATAAACACAACACAACACAACACAGGCAGCCTTGTCCAATCAATATCCATATTCTGTTTACATCTTCTTCTTTCTACATTTGCTTCATGTAATAGAAATTAAGTGTATAAAATGGGTGCAGGTCAACTGCACCCATCACACTGGTTTATAAAGATATAAACATTCTGGCACATTAGAAAGTCTTAATCACAGTAAAAAGCTAATATTGTGGTGGTGAACATCAAATAACAATAGTGGAATTTTACTGACGTTAGCTAGCTACATGCAGTGTGCTTAATAAACTATTTAGGTTCACTTTTCTGTGACTGCTAACAGACTTACACAGAAACATGTATTACGTGTTCTAATGTATTTTAATGCTGCTACATTTTAGAGTAAAACTATCTTTTTTTTTTTAAGGAAAAAGTTAAAAAAGTTCCCTTCAAAGGAGAAAGTGAAATATCTTGCTATTTTAGATTTTACAGGATACATGAAAAAAGCTGAAAAGCATATATGATAATAATGTGCCCTTGTGCTTTAAAAATGCCTTTCTCTACTGAG
Organism: Scorpiodoras heckelii; assembly: GCA_028566435.1. Lineage (NCBI taxonomy): Eukaryota > Metazoa > Chordata > Actinopteri > Siluriformes > Doradidae > Scorpiodoras > Scorpiodoras heckelii. The sequence continues at coordinate 8,189,181 of JAOVVH010000020.1, forward strand.
TGTATTTCTATTCTTTAGTTCATTACTTAAATTAAGGTATTGTTTCAGAACAAACAACCAGACTGAACTTTATAAAACCAACCAGTATATGATCTTACAGAACTTTCTGTGCACTTTCTATTACTTCCTTTTCGATAATGGAAATCTGAAGTAAGTTTAGGGACGTGGGAGCATTGTTAAGCTGAAAATGAATATTTCACTATTCAGCTGCAATGTTAAAACTTTGATGTCCTATATCTTAAAATGGCTTTTCACCTACTCAAAACAACTTTTATTCTCCAGACAGGAATATCAGTTTACTCTCCTCACCTGAAAAGGAGTCCTGGGTTGACCTGTGCCCTGTTACTCTGAAGTTACTCCATTAGACTGAAGTTCTGGATAGCAGTTTTGACCCTCTTTGTTTTTGTGCCTCTAAAAGCATTGCACAAATCATAGACTGGGATCTATAAAAACACACTCTAGTTGAACTCCCATTTGTTTATGCTTCCATATGTCTGTTATTTTACTGTGCGATGTTCCAGCGGCCCTCAACTGTCACTATGAGTAAGAGCTCTGGACAGAATAAACTCGGCTTTGTGGCAGCTGTCAGGCCAACAAATAGATGCGGCAGTTTTCTTGAGCTGGTGTCAACATGTCGAAATATGTAATTTATTTCGATGTCTTGTCCTTTTGAAAACTTATTTTGGATCTATGTTGGTTCTTCTATGGCAGGCGCAATGTCACACAAAGGCGAGAGCAAGCAGGCACATAATATCCCTGCAAATTCCCGACATAATAGGAAGGTATATTTAATACTGATTTGTTCATTTATTCACACAGAAAACGAGTTTAATCATTCACTTCACAGTACAGTCCAGATCCTGGCTGGCCAAAATGCATACGCATTCACACTGCCACTGCCACTGCCACAGCAATTAAGCAAGAATTCTCTGAAACCTGGCATGAGGCTTGCCTGAGTTTTACACCATTCAGTTCGGCCATGTTGTACTAATGACAATAATCAGCCCATTATTTAGATTCAATAGAGTCTGGCAGGCCAGGAAGGAGAGGAAATTTTTTTTAGCACTGAGATCTGAAGAATAGCAGGCCAACAGTGAACACAGGTGGGCACAAACTAGAGGCACCAGCTTGTCACAAACACACCATTTCCACCAGAGCAACAAGCAAGGCAACAAGAAGAATGCTTTTTTCCTTTGCAGTACAATTAGGACTGGGAAAGTATGAAAAATGAATGGTATTGCCAGAAAAATTATTTCATTTTTCAGTACATCATTTGTACACTGAAGTACCAGAAAAACTGGTACTGGAGCCTATGCAAAATACATAGAATCATCACCCATGCACATGATTGGTTGCGTCCAGCAGTCCATGAGAATGGCAAGTTATCACGATTTTGTGATTTTCAATGTGGTTTAATAGTTTGAGCTCATGAGATGCATCATAGCATTTCGGAGGCAGAATTAAAGTTTGGATTTTCACGTATGAACATTTCGAGGGTGTAACGTGACCACAAGAATTCCGGCAAAACCTTGAACTTACAACAACAATGTGGCCGTAAAAAGACTCTGGGTGAACGTGACCAGCGTTGGCTGGCAAGAATCGTGATAGGCGTGAAACACTGCCTCAAGAAACATCAGAATTCAATGCTGGGGCCTCAACAGACATCAGCGTGAGGACTGTGCAACGTTTCCTCCAAGAGCCCATGGGGGACCTACCAAGTATTAATGGGTATACCAGTTTTTCTGGTACTTCAGTGTATATGTGTCCTGCTTTTATTTAATCAGACATTATTGAATAAACTTGGCAAGACTGGCACAGAAGCTTCTCTGAGATTACATAATGAACTGGTTTTATAAGGCATACTAATGCTAGCTTCTTAGATATCTACTTTTGAGGCATATTCTTGAACGTAAGCTAGCTACACTAGATAATGCACTGTAAGTCTATATGTTAGGTCTGAGATGGAGAAGAAGTAAAAGACTGTAAACAGTTGGATGTAAACAAATACATATAGATGCAGGAGACACACTGTTTGGTTTTCCGTCTGGTTGAGACTCGAGTGTGAGTCAGCACTGGGATTCAGTGGGACGCATTAAAAAATTCATACAAGTGGGATGTTTTTACTTTTATGTCAGCAAAAACCAGCAGTCACAAATAAAGTTCAGGGGATGAAAACAGTTCACATTCATTAACAACAAACGGCATTCATTAATTCATTCATCCTTAGTAATTGCCTGGTCTGGGTCATGCTGGTTGAAATTAAGCTACTAGGCTACTTATATTTTGGGAAATACAGCCAACTAAAATGAAAACGATTTTGATCTTGAGTGATGTAGAAGAGTTTGAGTAAATGTCAGAGCTAGAATTCTCACACACTCACAACACACACACACACACACACACACACACCATGCTGACACTGCTGGCATTTCCACTTCTCGATTATATTTTATAAATTTTAGATTTTTTTCCGAATACAGACATGGATATTTGGAGCACTAAACAGATATAGATATTGACTTGCACATGAAGAGGAGGCAGGAGTTAAGTATGCATAAACATCAGTTAAAAAATGGCTGCCACAAGAAATGGAAACAACTGCTCTTTCCATCCTTTCTAACTTGTTTTAAACCAAGAATCCAACCAAGCAAACTGAGAAGTTTGCTTCTGGCGTCTCTGCCATTTAAGGTTATCTTCCAACATTTCCTCTGCTTTTTCAGTTCTTTCCTCGATGTGTAGGTGAGATAAACTCAATGATACGTCCCAAATTTCCAGACTTCTATGGACCTACGAAAGTTGACGATGGCAGATGTTCAGTGTTATTAGGCAGCATTTGCTGAAAGCACTGCCTGATTCAATTTCAACCTCAGATTTAAGTTTATTGGGTTTATTGACTTTGTTCTGCAAAGTATCATTCTAGCTCTGAAGAATTCAATTAAATTTTACTCAATATTTGCCATATTACATAAATCAAATTCACTTAAATTCACTTAAATTCATATAGAAGAAGCATACTGTTGCTGTAACATAAGAGTTTGAACTCTAGATAAGTAAATTACCAATAGCAGAAAATTGCTTTAAAATGTACAGGTTAGATACAAGTGACCTGTGAAATCAGCAAATCAGCTCACATGAACAGGGAAGCAATGAAAAATATGCACTTCACAAAATTATCTAAATACCGCAGATGCTTCAGACACCATTAACATTTTCTCTGCTCCACTTCATAATTGTTTAATTGCTGTGAGTGTAATAGCTGTAAATTACAGACAAACTCATTAAGTGATTCCTTCCACACAAATGATTCTTCATTTCATCATGTCAAATGTGCATTGTGTAAACAGTTATAATGCAATATATAGAAACCAAAATGATTATTCATGAGAACATTTTATCAGTAAGAGAACGACGGAAGCAAATATCACTGCCTATACCATGTCCTGTTGATGACTAATGATTTTACACTCATTAATACATTTGTTTTGTCAGTTCATGATGGATGATTCACTTACCGATGAAAAAGCACAGACTTGACCAGTGTCACCACGTCTCGGCTTGCGTTGTACCCCGCGCACACGATGGCAACGTGAATGGTCTGGGGAATGAAAGAAATCACTAATGAGGTCAAGCAGAGCCCAAAATCCTAATGAATGGTGACGCTGATGAGGATATTGCAGCAAAACCTGCTATAATTGGAGTCTGACATTTAGAGCTTGCCATTTGGAGCCTGGCACTTGGATCATTAGTGGTTTATTGCACTTTTCCAGGGCACCGGATATTTGCTTGCGCCTCACATTGTGCAGGTTTATGGCGTTAGCCCCAGAGCCACAGGTGCAGCATCAGATATCAGCATGAAAACTGTATGTGGGTCTATTTGGAAATCTCCCCCAATCCTCCAAAAACCCTTCATCACCCCCAACCCCGGCCATTCTTCAGCTGAGATATGCACTGGGAAGGATTATACTCCTCCCCCTGTGCACACAGAGTGCTGGAATTGATCCTGACTGACAGGTAAAGGCTATTTGGCCTTCCTTTCTTACTCATAGAGCTTTTTCGCCAGTGGGTAAGTGTAACCAAGCTTATCCAATCAGCTCATCCACAAGCCCGAGGGAGGAGGAAATGAGGAGTACAGGCAAAGAGCAGCTTAAGAATTGCACAGTACATCTCTCTGGGCAAGCAATATTTCTCATTTGAGCCCTTTTCACGAGGTTAATACCTGCTTTTAGATTGAAACTGGCCTGAAGGGGTACTATAGGTCAAGCAATTGCATTGATAAATGATTATAACATTATGTTATCAGAAATTTCGATCTATAGCTTAAAAGCGACTGATAAATGTTGTAATGATGTGTAATTAATTCCACTTATTTGCCAGAAACAGCAGGAAACAGCGGTTACACAAGATCTCATCACAATTTGACCAATATAGCATAAAACACAAATGTTATCATCCTTTTCTGGACTTGGAACAGAATAACAAAACTAAGACTGGACACTATATGTAAAAATAACCATTTTTATTATATCAGTATGTTTTTCAGTTTACTGAATAAATTCCATCTATAAAATGTCTTCTTGTATATGGAGGTAATATCAAAACTCAAAAGGAAAATGTTTATTTCACTGTTTTTATCCCATTTACATTATCTGAAATTTAGCAAATTTGATTAAGGCTTTAATCTCCATAGTACATGAGGTCATTATGAAATACATGTTAGTTTCTCTTTGTGAAGGTAAAAAACCCCACTAACTACAGTAGAAACACATTTAACCACTTTGTTTTTTGTTTTCTTTTTTTGGTTTTCTCAAAACCAGTATTTTCTATATACAAACTTGATTGACCTGCATTCATGCAATTTTATGTTCATTTCTATCCCTAATTAGGATATTATAGGATTCGGATGTTACAGAGGAACTTTCCAAAATGTTGATTATTCTTGGATCATGATAATAATGTTCTCACTAATTTAGTCATATCCAATTCCCACCCATCTGTATTTCTCCCATGTCATATGACGAGCTGCCAGTCAGGGAGGGCGAAGCTATCACATGCTTCCTCCGAAACACATGACGCTAACCGCCGCCTCTTTTTGAATTGTTGTTCATGCAACTTCCGGGAGAGGTGTAACACACTCGGAGGAAAGCACTCCCACCCACCTTCTGTATGCATGAGCTCACAGGCACCCGTGACTGGACAGTGTCGCTCTGATTGACATGGGAGAGAGCGTATGCTGCTCCTCCCACCCTGAGAGTCTGGCTATGTGAAGCTGTAGCATCACCCGGACTCGAACTAGCGATCTCCGGCTGCCGTTGTGCCACTCAGGAGCCCCCTTGCATTAGATTTTAGATTTTATGCTGAACAATAGTTTGTATAACAGTGCATGGTATTTTCTTAAGTAATAAAAAGAACAAAGTGTTTTCTTGAGAGCATCTTCACAGTGAAATAAATATTATATTAAATATAATTGCATCATTATGCAATTGTGCATAAATCATTAAAAATTTTTTTAGAAAGTTCCAACACAAAATATACAAATACAAATATACACAGAATATTAGCAATAAACAAGCAAAGATTTTGTTTTCTTTAAAAAAAAGACCCTTTTCACTTGTAGGGTTTTGCCTTATAATATACTTGGAGATGGTATGAGAAGTTTTGGTTTACTTTCATGTTTATGGTCTAGTGTATACTGTATATGTAATATTAGTCTAATGTCTTTATACCTCTTCTGTGTGTCTTTGTCTTCTTTCAGCCTTGACCTTGTGTGTACGCGTTTCCTGCTCAGTCTGTTTTCTCAGTGTTTGTTGCTACTGATAGGGGTTCTACTCACAACCAGGGAGCTACTTATCACGCCTATACTCTATTTACTTTATTTTCCTCTGTTGCATCTGTCAGCCACCTTATGACTTTGTCTGAACCTACATCCTCTTTGCGTCTCCCGCCTCAAGAAACTGCACGCAATAATTTACAACAGCCAGCTCGCAACATTTGTTACTCAGCTGTTCAATATTTGGACAATGACTGGCTCAGCTTTGGCACATAAGCAGCCTCTGGAGATTCAACCCTGTGGGTGACATCTAAGAAGAGAAACAGCCTTGAAGATGCATTTTATATCAGTTTAATAGCCAGGCAGTGTCATTAATTGTTAACATCGCAGACTGCTGTGTCAAACAAAAGGTCAATACAGTAAGAAACATGTCAACACAATCATTAACTGCTGGCACTCTACTGCTCTGATTAATAAGACAAGGAAGATAAGCTCCAAAACTGTAGTGTGGCCCTTTACAAATGTCTGTTACAGTGTCCAAGGCAAGACTAAGCCCTTTTCACTCTACTGTGCACTATTTTCTTGGGCTGCCAGTTTTTAGTGGGGTTTGACAACACATTGGAGAATATCCAGTGCACTGCAAGATAAATTGTACTGTACAGTCACTGGGCTTCACAAACCGAACTCAATATTCCTGCCAACTCTGATTTTCTTTACACAGGATGGCATGGTGGCTCGGTGGGTAGCACCGTTGCCTCACAGCAAGAAGGTCCTGGGTTCGATCCCCAGGTGGGAGTGGTCTGTGTCCTTTCTGTGTGGAGTCTGTACGTCTGCGTGGGTGTACTCCGGGTACTCCGGTTTCCTCCCACAGTCCAAAGACATGCGATTTAGGTGAACTGGACATACATAAAAAATTGCCCCATAACTGTGTTTGAAATTTGAACTTGTGTACTGATGTATCGATGTAATCTTGTGCTTGTCATGTATAGCCACCGATTCTGAAATGATGTTAAAAACTAATAAACAAACAAACAATCTTTACACATAAAATCACCCATAAATTGCCAAGCACATTCACAGCACAGCTGATTTACACTGACTGCCAACCACAAAGCTCCATACAAGACAAAAACACAGACAGCTGAATGGCAAACAGCCTCCTAATTGCAGCATGCACTAAATCCACCAGTAATGCAGCTCAGCCACTGCAGCGAGCCGGTTACCATAGAAACACAGTAACTCTTTTTCCTTTAATAGTGTGCCATTTCTTACAACCTAAAATGAAATGACTGTTAATGTATATTATTACACAGCTTTGTTGAATACTTGATTCTGATTGGTCAATTACAGCATCCTACGCTCTGCAAATTGTTACTGAGCTATACGTTTCTGCATCACCCTGCCGGGTTTTATTTTGCGATAATGATGGCTCACTGCAAATGATCCTTTACGTAAAACACTACAAAGTGTTAATGAATATTGTTACATAATTAACAATTAGTTGATCTATTCAGAACAAATCAAACCCTAAATTCGTGGCTAAATCTTAATATCATAAATGCATAGCTTGAGTAGAGCTTAAGCTACACAGTCATATTATGCAAAGATTAGCTGATCCTTGGAGAATACAATTATTTTGCCTACCTCACATTTATCTACAGCAGGTTGCTGGACACAGCTGGAGCCGTTGACTTTAGAGAGCGCTTTCTGAGCTTCACTATCACCGGTACCCTCTTCAGTAGAGTGAAGCTGGGACTGGTTGCCATGGTGTCCGCTGCTGTGGCGATGGGAATGCTGGTTGCCGTGGGTAGGACTCCTGGGCAGCTGGCTAATCTCTCTTCTGAGTGCTCGGTTTTCCTCCTCGACCTCTCGAACCCGTAGCTCCAGGGCCAGTGTGGAGGATTGAGGCTCCAGTGGGGAGAGAGGCAGTGGCTTCACTGAGGATGAGAAGACAGAGTCAGCCTCAAGCTACATTTGACATTAGCAAAAGCAACAGAAACTCCATCATTCCATGTGGGAATATGTCACTCAATATGTATTGAGATTGTACAAAATTTTAATATGCCCGGTAAATTTCTTGGACCAGTTGCATGGTGTGGGTTGCCAGACATCCTCAGGATTTTGGCGCTCATATATTTTAGATCCATCTTGCCAGCAGTTTTTAGGCTCTAAATAAACTTTATTTTTAGCATGGCTTGGATTAAGATGAAATGGAAGAGATACAATGGATGCCTTCTGCTGCATCACTTTTTATAAACAAACACAGTCAACATTTATTCTAGGACAATTTCCCCAGAGTATGTTACTATATAAGTCTAAGATACAGTATTCCTTTGGATATGTGAAGCCAAGAACTGCATTTCTGTTTATTTAAAAATAACATGAATATAACCAAAATCAATTTTAAACAACAGGAGTTAAAACAGTTATATGTATTTATATAACAGCACTGCTGAATTCTCAAATCTGTTTCTGTCAGAAGGATTTGTTGTCATTAATTATCTAACAGACAATAGAAGTGGTTTTGACAGTAGAAGCAGCTTTACGTCAAATCACAGTTTTATGTTAATGTGTATTAATTAGTGCTGTCAAGTTAAAGAATTGATTGCGATTAAAAAAAATTATTGCCACTAAAGATTTTAACACAGATTAAAAATTAGTTAAATTACGCAAACCAGCAGCGACGTCAGTGAACACAAACATTCCGAAATTGACCGTTACGTTACTCGTTTTAGGCTGCATTCCAATAGCAAGTGTCCCTAAGCTGTATCCCTGCTCCCTACACACTGAACAGGGTACAGAATCCTAAGGGCTCTTCATATGGAACTCTATTTGAAATGCCCTGTAACATCATCAGCAGTGGACAGCCTCCGGATCACGCCGTCATTACAGCACCTGGCTGTATATAACATGATAAACCGCTGTTCAGACTCATATTGTATGCTGTAGGCACTTTTAAAACAAATGTGATGAAATGTCTATGAACTGTGGGTGATGTATATTAACTTTTTAATGTGTATTTTGGTTGTGGCTGTAACGTAATCTTAGTCTTCGGTTGCAACATGCCGCGTTACTCTAATTTAAATTGGTGAATCGATGCCTTTAGTTAAAATCCAACTATAATCCGTATATCATATGAATGAAAGACAAAAACTATTTTTTTAATTTTTGATTGTTGATTATTTTTCTATAACAGCATGCCCTGTCGTGTTTTATTCCTTACAAATTACACAGCATACTAAACAGTCTGCCAAGTACAATTTCTTATTGTGAGTTACTGGAGGAATCCTGACACATGAATAATTGTAACAGCAGTGGCAACTGCTACACACCCACAAGTGACAATGCATGCAACATTAATCATGTGTCACCTAAATGAGGGATCTTGGCTAATTCAGAGACACGTACTGATGATTCAGAAGCATGGCTAACAGAGTAACACCAACTACAAGGTTAGTCTGAGAAGAGACTCTGCAAACTTTTCTGAGTGCTGCCAATGGGACATGGGATTTCCAATTAGCAGTCAGGACAGCATGGCAATGTAACAGCATGCCTCGAGCAACACAAATGTCAATTTTCTGGCTGTTGACAAGACAAACAATACTGACCACTGAACTAAACTCAGGGAGATCCACTTTCCCCACATTATATGAAACATCACATCATTGTATAGAAAAGCAAGAAAAGACAACAACAGCAGCTCCTAAGCTACCATGAGAAGCTCTACAAAAGACATTTAAGGAAAATGTCTTTTGTATAACCATGTGAATGTATTTGCCAGACACTGGCAAATGACTGTGTTTAGTTCAAGCTTACTCAAACAAATGTTATACTTTGTCCAGCAAATGTCGGTCACATGAGTTACAATGATCTACAGCAGTAATGTTCAGTTTCAGTCCAGCAGTGACATAAAAAAGCATGGTTTAGCAATAATATAACTGATTCACACTGTGCCACAATTTTTAGCTGAGTTGATCTGGATGCTGTAAAACAATAAAACGACCTGTTTTTTTCAGTGTAACTGCTTTCCACTTATAGCAGAATAAAATAGCGGAATAAAAAGTAACTCTAGCCTACCAGTAGGACAAAGCTGTTTGTTGCATGTCATGTAAAGCAGGACATATCAGCATTCTGTCAGCCCTTGAAGAGCCGTAATGTAAGACTAGTCATATTTCTTTAACATATTGTCTATCAGATAACACCAATAAGACTGGCTGTGAAAGAAGAATAGTATACTGAATGAATTTCTAGCAACAAGAAGGGCTCATGGAAACTATTCAACTGTTGCTACTAGTGCTGTCAAATTAATGTTAAAGAATTAATCGCGATAAAAAAAATTAACGCACCTTAAAATTTTAACGCAGATTAAAAATCTGTTAAACTGCGCAATGGATGAGCCGCCGCAGGGATCACAAACACACCCGAATTGACCGTCACATTGCTCGTTTTAGGCTGCATTCCAATCGCAAGGGT